>OZ024740.1:18066178-18091178 GCA_964016885.1 Eledone cirrhosa
ATGTAAGTATGTGTGTATACATACATACATATATGTATACAGACGTACAGTAGCATGCATATATATATATGTATATATATATATATATATATATATATATATATATATATATATATATATATATATATATATATATACATACAGGTACACATACATATATGCACGTATCAGTTTAGCGGACGCTTATTATAACGCCGCTTTGTTCGTTTGTAAACAAACTGAACAGCCTGAATTTTTATGCCGTACGGTGTTAAGGCAACCACGTCACCTTTTTGTTCAACACTGACACAGGAACGATGTACTAGTTTCAAGCTTGTTAGCTATCATCAGCACCGTATACCCATCTGCCAGATAGTTGAACGTTCGAAAGTATATACTTTCCTTATGAAAATTAACGGCTGAGCAGCCTAATTTGCATATCGAGTGAGCTAAGTCGGTCAGGCATACCGAAAACGATAAGTTGAAATAAAATGAAAACGAAATTTCATTTCTCACTCTTAAATGTAAGTATGTGTGTATACGTACATACATATATGTATACAGACGTACAGTAGCATGCATATATATATATATATATATATATATATATATATATATATATATATATATATATACATACAGGTACACATACATATATGCACGTATCAGTCAGTTTAGCGGACGCTGTTCAGTTTGTTTACAAACGAACAAAGCGGCGTTATAATAAGCGTCCGCTAAACTGATACGTGCATATATGTATGTGTACCTGTGTGTATATATATATATATATATATATATATATATATATATGCATGCTACTGTACGTCTGTATACATATATGTATGTACGTATACACACATACTTACATATATATATATATATATATATATATATATATATATATATATATATATATATATATATACGATATTAACAAATGGAAACTATATTTATAAAACCATATTTATTTCATTATATATATTTCAAGGATACCATGTTAAATTATGGTATGCCTTCATCAGACAAATTTATTTATAAAACTGGTATATATTGTATTTTGTCTGATGAAGGCATACCATAATTTAACATGGTATCCTTGAAATATATATAATGAAATAAATATGGTTTTATAAATATAGTTTCCATTTGTTAATATCGTATATTTACTCCAAATACTTGTCGAGTGCTTTATATCAGTTATAAAAATATTTGCTTGTTGTATCCCAACAATTTAAATAGAACTTTTGCATATATATATATATATATATATATACACACACACATATATATACACACACATATATATATGTAAACATTATATATATATATGAATATTCTGAGTTCAAATCCCGCCAAGGTTAACTTTGCCTTTCATCCTTACGGGGTCGATAAAATAAAGTACCAGTAATGTACTGGGTAATTGCTGGCCTTGTGCCAAAGGTAGAAACAATTATATATATATATGAATATCTGCATGTGTGTTTGTTGACATGTGAGTAGTGGGGGGTCAGGGGTGAGAAGAAGAGTTAATGAGTCTTAAATACTTAATATTTGATTAGTCTTCTCGCCCAAACCTGTCATCACCTGTCTATATTTGTGTGTTATTGTTGTTGTTAATAGTGCTGATGTTGCTGTTGTTGTTGTTGTTGTTGTTGTTGTTGTTGTTGTTGTTGTTGCTGTTGTTGTGGTTGTTGTTGTTGTTGTGGTTGTTGTTGCTGTTGTTGTTGTTGCTGTTGCTACTGTTGTTGTTGTTGTTGTTGCTGTTGTAGTTGTGATTGTGGTTGTGGTTGTTGTTGTTGTTGTTGTTGTTGTTGCTGCTGCTGTTGTTGTTGTTGTCGTTGTTGTTGCTTGTTGTTTTTGTTGTGGTTGTCGCTGTTGGTTGTTGTTGTTGTGGTTGTTGTTGTTGTTGTAATGGTGGTTGTTGTTGTTGTTGTTGTTGTTGTGGTTGTCGCTGTTGCTGCTGTTGTTGTTGTTGTGGTGGTTGTTGTTGTGGTTGTTGTTGTTGTTGTTGTGTTGTGGTTGTTGTTGTTATTGTTGGTGTTGTTGTTGCTGCTGTTATTGTTGTTGTTGTTGTAATGGTGGTTGTTGTTGTGGTTGTGGTTGTGGTTGTTGTTGTTAGTAGTGAAAGTGAAGTTGCTTTTTTGCATTGATGCTGTTTTGTTATTAGTGTTGTTATTACTATTATTGTTATTGATGCTGGCCTTGAGCCAAAAGTAGAAACAATATCGGTAGAGCGTCAGACACCATGCTTAACATCATAGAGTCATGGCCCTTTACGCTCTGATTTCAAATCCCACCGAGATTAGCTTTGCCTTTCATCCTTACAGGGTCAGTAAAATAAAGTACCAGTAATGCACTGGTGTCAATTTAATCAACTTTCCCCTTCCCTTCAAATTGCAGGAATTATTAACAACTGTAGATATCAGACTAAATAGAGTGCTACACAGAATATTTTTTGGTATTTAGTTATTTCCCTTTATGATTTCCACTGTCAATTTCAACTTTCATTGTTTTAGATGTCAGTAAAATGAGTACCAGTCATATACTGAGGTTAACTACATCATTTCTCTTGTGTCTACGATGAAAAAAAATCTTCATTGTTGATTTTTTAACCCTTTCATGGGGCCATTTATATACTCTATTTCAATTAACTATGAAGAATTTTGAGAGATTTACAAAAATGATTTATTATTTCATTACTAAGATAGTAACTTAATGTAAGGTTCTTATATAAAATTATGTTGGAGTATTTTAATTTAAATTGGAAATATTTAAAATGGGTGATTTTATTTCATAGAACCAGAGCTGGTTTTGGTTGGGTTGGTAACTAAAGGGTTAAAATGGGTGGTTTTATTTAATAGAACCAGAGCTGGTTTTGGCCGAGTTGGTAACTAAAGGGTTAACATTGTGTTAGAGGAATTTTGTGAAAGTCATACATTTGCCAAATGAGGATCTCACCAGATGTAATAGTGCAGTGATTATTTGAATGTACAGTTAACCACAGCTTGTACAGTTGACCACAGATTGTACAGTTAACCACAGCTTGTACAGTTGACCACATATTGTACAGTTGACCACAGATTGTACAGTTAACCACAGCTTGTACAGTTGACCACAATTTGTACAGTTAACCACAGATTGTACAGTTGACCATAGATTGTACAGCTGACCACAGATTGTACAGCTGACCACAGATTGTACAGTTAAGCACAGCTTGTACAGTTGACCACAGATTGTACAGTTAACCACAGATTGTACAGTTGACCATAGATTGTACAGCTGACCACAGATTGTACAGCTGACCACAGATTGTGCAGTTGACCATAGATTGTACATCTGACCACAGATTGTACAGCTGACCACAGATTGTACAGTTGACCACAGATTGTACAGTTGACCACAGATTGTACAGTTGACCACAGATTGTACGGTTGGGCACAGATTGTACAGTTGACCACAGATTGTACAGTTGAGCACAGATTGTACAGTTGACCACAGATTGTACAGTTGACCTCAGATTGTACAGTTGACCACAGATTGTACAGTTGACTACAGATTGTACACTTGACCACAGATTGTACAGTTGACCACAGATTGTGCAGTTGACCACAGTTTGTACAATTGACCACAGATTGTACAGTTGACCACAGATTGTGCAGCTGACCACAGATTGTACAGTTGACCGCAGATTGTACAGTTGACCACAGATTGTACAGTTGACTACAGATTGTACAGTTGACCACATATTGTGCAGTTGACTACAGATTGTACACTTGACCACAGATTGTACAGTTGACCACAGATTGTGCAGTTGACCACAGTTTGTACAATTGACCACAGATTGTTCAGTTGACCACAGATTGTGCAGCTGACCACAGATTGTACAGTTAACCGCAGATTGTACAGTTGACCACAGATTGTACAGTTGACCACAGATTGTGTAGCTGACCACAGATTGTACAGTTGACCACAGATTGTACAGTTGACCACAGATTGTGCAGCTGACCACAGATTGTACAGTTGACCACAGATTGTACAGTTGACCACAGATTGTACAGTTGACCACAGATTGTACAGTTGACCATAGATTGTACAGTTGACCACAGATTGTGCAGCTGACCACAGATTGTACAGTTGACCGCAGATTGTACAGTTGACCACAGATTGTACAGTTGACCACAGATTGTGTAGCTGACCACAGATTGTACAGTTGACCACAGATTGTACAGTTGACCACAGATTGTACAGTTGACCACAGATTGTACAGTTGACCACAGATTGTACAGTTGACCACAGATTGTGCAGTTGAGCACGGATTGTACAGTTGAGCACAGATTGTACAGTTGACCACATATTGTACAGTTGACCACAGATTGTACAGTTGGGCACAGATTGTACAGTTGAGCACAGATTGTACAGTTGACCACAGATTGTACAGTTGATCACAGATTGTACAGCTGACCACAGATTGTGCAGTTGACTACAGATTGTACAATTGACCACAGATTGTGCACTTGAACACAGATTGTGCAGTTGACCACAGATTATACAGTTGACCACAGGTTGTACAGTTGACCACAGACTGTACAGCTGATCACTGCTTCTACAGTTGACCACAGATTGTACAGTTGACCACAGATTGTGTAGCTGACCACAGATTGTACAGTTGACCACAGATTGTACAGTTGACCACAGATTGTACAGTTGAGCACAGATTGTACAGTTGACCACAGATTGTGCAGTTGACTACAGATTGTACAATTGACCACAGATTGTGCACTTGAACACAGATTGTACAGTTGACCACAGATTGTGCAGTTGACCACAGATTGTACAGCTGATCACTGCTTCTACAGTTGACCACTGATTGTACGGTTGACCACATATTGTACGGTTGACCACATATTGTACGGTTGATCACAGATTGTACAGTTGACCACAGATTGTACAGTTGACCATAGATTGTACAGTTGACCACAGATTGTACAGTTGACCACAGATTGTACGGTTGACCACAGATTGTGCAGTTGACCACAGATTGTACAGTTGACCACAGATTGTGCAGTTGACCACAGATTGTGTAGCTGACCACAGATTGTACAGTTGACCACAGATTGTACAGTTGACCACAGATTGTACAGTTGACCACAGATTGTGTAGCTGACCACAGATTGTACAGTTGACCACATATTGTACAGTTGACCACAGATTGTACAGTTGACCACATATTGTACAGTTGACCACAGATTGTACGGTTGACAACAGATTGTACGGTTGACCACAGTTTGTACAGTTGACCACAGATTGTACAGTTGACCACAGATTGTACGGTTGACCACATATTGTACGGTTGACCACATATTGTACGGTTGATCACAGATTGTACAGTTGACCACAGATTGTACAGTTGACCATTGATTGTACAGTTGACCACAGATTGTACAGTTGACCACAGATTGTACGGTTGACCACAGATTGTGCAGTTGACCACAGATTGTACAGTTGACCACAGATTGTACGGTTGACCACAGATTGTACAGCTGACCACAGATTGTACAGTTGACCACAGATTGTACAGTTGACCACAGATTGTGCAGTTGACCACAGATTGTACAGTTGACCAGATTGTACAGTTGACCACAGGTTGTACAGTTGACCACAGATTGTGCATTTGACCACAGGTTGTACAGTTGACCACAGATTGTACAGTTGACTACAGATTGTACACTTGACCACAGATTGTACAGTTGACCACAGATTGTGCAGTTGACCACAGTTTGTACAATTGACCACAGATTGTACAGTTGACCACAGATTGTGCAGCTGACCACAGATTGTACAGTTGACCGCAGATTGTACAGTTGACCACAGATTGTACAGTTGACTACAGATTGTACAGTTGACCACATATTGTGCAGTTGACTACAGATTGTACACTTGACCACAGATTGTACAGTTGACCACAGATTGTGCAGTTGACCACAGTTTGTACAATTGACCACAGATTGTTCAGTTGACCACAGATTGTGCAGCTGACCACAGATTGTACAGTTAACCGCAGATTGTACAGTTGACCACAGATTGTACAGTTGACCACAGATTGTGTAGCTGACCACAGATTGTACAGTTGACCACAGATTGTACAGTTGACCACAGATTGTGCAGCTGACCACAGATTGTACAGTTGACCACAGATTGTACAGTTGACCACAGATTGTACAGTTGACCATAGATTGTACAGTTGACCACAGATTGTGCAGCTGACCACAGATTGTACAGTTGACCGCAGATTGTACAGTTGACCACAGATTGTACAGTTGACCACAGATTGTGTAGCTGACCACAGATTGTACAGTTGACCACAGATTGTACAGTTGACCACAAATTGTACAGTTGACCACAGATTGTACAGTTGACCACAGATTGTACAGTTGACCACAGATTGTGCAGTTGAGCACGGATTGTACAGTTCAGCACAGATTGTACAGTTGACCACATATTGTACAGTTGACCACAGATTGTACAGTTGGGCACAGATTGTACAGTTGAGCACAGATTGTACAGTTGACCACAGATTGTACAGTTGATCACAGATTGTACAGCTGACCACAGATTGTGCAGTTGACTACAGATTGTACAATTGACCACAGATTGTGCACTTGAACACAGATTGTGCAGTTGACCACAGATTGTACAGTTGACCACAGATTGTGTAGCTGACCACAGATTGTACAGTTGACCACAGATTGTACAGTTGACCACAGATTGTACAGTTGAGCACAGATTGTACAGTTGACCACAGATTGTGCAGTTGACTACAGATTGTACAATTGACCACAGATTGTGCACTTGAACACAGATTGTACAGTTGACCACAGATTGTACAGTTGACCACAGATTGTACAGCTGATCACTGCTTCTACAGTTGACCACTGATTGTACAGTTGACCACAGATTGTGTAGCTGACCACAGATTGTACAGTTGACCACAGATTGTACGGTTGACAACAGATTGTACGGTTGACCACAGTTTGTACAATTGACCACTGATTGTACGGTTGACCACATATTGTACGGTTGACCACATATTGTACGGTTGATCACAGATTGTACAGTTGACCACAGATTGTACAGTTGACCATAGATTGTACAGTTGACCACAGATTGTACAGTTGACCACAGATTGTACAGTTGACCACAGATTGTGCAGTTGACCACAGATTGTACAGTTGACCACAGATTGTGCAGTTGACCACAGATTGTGTAGCTGACCACAGATTGTACAGTTGACCACAGATTGTACAGTTGACCACAGATTGTACAGTTGACCACAGATTGTGTAGCTGACCACAGATTGTGTAGCTGACCACAGATTGTACAGTTGACCACATATTGTACAGTTGACCACAGATTGTACAGTTGACCACATATTGTACAGTTGACCACAGATTGTACGGTTGACAACAGATTGTACGGTTGACCACAGTTTGTACAGTTGACCACAGATTGTACAGTTGACCACAGATTGTACGGTTGACCACATATTGTACGGTTGACCACATATTGTACGGTTGATCACAGATTGTACAGTTGACCACAGATTGTACAGTTGACCATTGATTGTACAGTTGACCACAGATTGTACAGTTGACCACAGATTGTACGGTTGACCACAGATTGTGCAGTTGACCACAGATTGTACAGTTGACCACAGATTGTACGGTTGACCACAGATTGTACAGCTGACCACAGATTGTACAGTTGACCACAGATTGTACAGTTGACAACAGATTGTGCAGTTGAACACAGATTGTACAGTTGACCAGATTGTACAGTTGACCACAGGTTGTACAGTTGACCACAGATTGTGCATTTGACCACAGATTGTACAGTTGACCACAGATTGTACAGTTGACCACAGATTGTGCAGTTGACCACAGATTGTGCAGTTGACCACAGATTGTACAATTGACCACAGATTGTACTGTTGAACACAGATTGTACAGTTGGGCACAGATTGTACAGTTGAGCACAGATTGTACAGTTGACCACAGATTGTACAGTTGACCACAGATTGTACAGCTGACCACAGATTGTGCAGTTGACTACAGATTGTACAATTGACCACAGATTGTGCACTTGAACACAGATTGTGCAGTTGACCACAGATTATACAGTTGACCACAGGTTGTACAGTTGACCACAGACTGTACAGCTGATCACTGCTTCTACAGTTGACCACAGATTGTACAGTTGACCACAGATTGTGTAGCTGACCACAGATTGTACAGTTGACCAGAGATTGTACAGTTGACCACAGATTGTACAGTTGAGCACAGATTGTACAGTTGACCACAGATTGTGCAGTTGACTACAGATTGTACAATTGACCACAGATTGTGCACTTGAACACAGATTGTACAGTTGACCACAGATTGTACAGTTGACCACAGATTGTGCAGTTGACCACAGATTGTACAGTTGACCAGATTGTACAGTTGACCACAGGTTGTACAGTTGACCACAGATTGTGCATTTGACCACAGATTGTACAGTTGACCACAGATTGTACAGTTGACCACAGATTGTGCAGTTGACCACAGATTGTGCAGTTGACCACAGATTGTACAATTGACCACAGATTGTACTGTTGAACACAGATTGTACAGTTGGGCACAGATTGTACAGTTGAGCACAGATTGTACAGTTGACCACAGATTGTACAGTTGACCACAGATTGTACAGCTGACCACAGATTGTGCAGTTGACTACAGATTGTACAATTGACCACAGATTGTGCACTTGAACACAGATTGTGCAGTTGACCACAGATTATACAGTTGACCACAGGTTGTACAGTTGACCACAGACTGTACAGCTGATCACTGCTTCTACAGTTGACCACAGATTGTACAGTTGACCACAGATTGTGTAGCTGACCACAGATTGTACAGTTGACCACAGATTGTACAGTTGACCACAGATTGTACAGTTGAGCACAGATTGTACAGTTGACCACAGATTGTGCAGTTGACTACATATTGTACAATTGACCACAGATTGTGCACTTGAACACAGATTGTACAGTTGACCACAGATTGTACAGTTGACCACATATTGTACAGCTGATCACTGCTTCTACAGTTGACCACTGATTGTACGGTTGACCACATATTGTACGGTTGACCACAGATTGTACAGTTGACCACAGATTGTGCAGTTGATCACAGATTGTACAGTTGACCAGATTGTACAGTTGACCACAGGTTGTACTGTTGACCACAGATTGTGCATTTGACCACAGATTGTGCAGTTGACCACAGATTGTACAGTTGACCAGATTGTACAGTTGACCACAGGTTGTACAGTTGACCACAGATTGTGCATTTGACCACAGATTGTACAGTTGACCACAGATTGTACAGTTGACCACAGATTGTACAGCTGACCACAGATTGTACAGCTGACTATAGATTGTACAGATGACCACAGAGTGTACAGTTGACCTCAGATTGTACAGTTGACCACAGATTGTACAGTTGACTACAGATTGTACAGTTGACCACAGATTGTACAGTTGACCACAGATTGTACAGCTGATCACAGATTGTGCAGTTGACTACAGATTGTACAATTGACCACAGATTGTGCACTTGAACACAGATTGTGCAGTTGACCACAGATTGTACAGTTGACCACAGGTTGTACAGTTGACCACAGACTGTACAGCTGATCACTGCTTCTACGGTTGACCACAGATTGTACAGTTGACCACAGATTGTGTAGCTGACCACATATTGTACAGTTGACCACAGATTGTACAGTTGACCACAGATTGTACAGTTGAGCACAGATTGTACAGTTGACCACAGATTGTGCAGTTGACTACAGATTGTACAATTGACCACAGATTGTGCACTTGAACACAGATTGTACAGTTGACCACAGATTGTACAGTTGACCACAGATTGTACAGTTGATCACTGCTTCTACAGTTGACCACTGATTGTACGGTTGACTACAGATTGTACACTTGACCACAGATTGTACAGTTGACCACAGATTGTGCAGTTGACCACAGTTTGTACAATTGACCACAGATTGTACAGTTGACCACAGATTGTGCAGCTGACCACAGATTGTACAGTTGACCGCAGATTGTACAGTTGACCATAGATTGTATAGTTGACCACAGATTGTACAGTTGACCACATATTGTACGGTTGACCACATATTGTACGGTTGATCACAGATTGTTCAGTTGACCACAGATTGTACAGTTGACCATAGATTGTACAGTTGACCACAGATTGTACAGTTGACCACAGATTGTACGGTTGACCACAGATTGTGCAGTTGACCACAGATTGTACAGTTGACCACAGATTGTACGGTTGACCACAGATTGTACAGTTGACCACAGATTGTACGGTTGACCACATATTGTACGGTTGACCACATATTGTACAGTTGATCACAGATTGTACAGTTGACCATAGATTGTATAGTTGACCACAGATTGTACAGTTGACCACAGATTGTACGGTTGACCACATATTGTACGGTTGATCACAGATTGTTCAGTTGACCACAGATTGTACAGTTGACCATAGATTGTACAGTTGACCACAGATTGTACAGTTGACCACAGATTGTACGGTTGACCACAGATTGTGCAGTTGACCACAGATTGTACAGTTGACCACAGATTGTACGGTTGACCACAGATTGTACAGTTGACCACAGATTGTACAGTTGACCACAGATTGTGCAGTTGACCACAGATTGTACAGTTGACCAGATTGTACAGTTGACCACAGGTTGTACAGTTGACCACAGATTGTGCATTTGACCACAGATTGTACAGTTGACCACAGATTGTACAGCTGACCACAGATTGTACAGTTGACCACAGATTGTGCAGTTGACCACAGATTGTACAGTTGACCAGATTGTACAGTTGACCACAGATTGTACAGTTGACCACAGATTGTACAGCTGATCACTGCTTCTACAGTTGACCACTGATTGTACAGTTGACCACAGATTGTACAGTTGACCATAGATTGTACAGTTGACCACAGATTGTGCAGTTGACCACAGATTGTACAGTTGACCAGATTGTACAGTTGACCACAGGTTGTACAGTTGACCACAGATTGTGCATTTGACCACAGATTGTACAGTTGACCACAGATTGTACAGTTGACCACAGATTGTACCGTTGACCACAGATTGTACAGCTTATCACTGCTTCTACAGTTGGCCACTGATTGTACAGTTGACCACAGATTGTACAGTTGACCACAGATTGTACTGTTGATCACAGATTGTACAGTTGACCACAGATTGTACAGTTGACCACATATTGTGCAGCTGACAACAGATTGTATAGTTGACCACAGATTGTACAATTGACCACAGATTGTACAGCTGACCACAGATTGTACAGCTGACTATAGATTGTACAGATGACCACAGAGTGTACAGTTGACCTCAGATTGTACAGTTGACCACAGATTGTACAGTTGACCACAGATTGTGCAGTTGACCACAGATTGTGCAGTTGACCACAGATTGTGCAGTTGACCACAGATTGTACAATTGACCACAGATTGTGCAGTTGAATACAGATTGTGCAGTTGACCACAGATTGTACAGTTGACCAGATTGTACAGTTGACCACAGGTTGTACAGTTGACCAGATTGTACAGTTGACCACAGTTTGTACAGTTGACTACAGATTGTACAATTGACCACAGATTGTGCACTTGAACACAGATTGTACAGTTGACCACAGATTGTACAGTTGACCACAGATTGTACAGCTGATCACTGCTTCTACAGTTGACCACTGATTGTACGGTTGACCACATATTGTACGGTTGACCACATTGTACGGTTGATCACAGATTGTACAGTTGACCACAGATTGTACAGTTGACCATAGATTGTATAGTTGACCACAGATTGTACAGTTGAGCAAAGATTGTACGGTTGACCACAGATTGTGCAGTTGACCACAGATTGTACAGTTGACCACAGATTGTGCAGTTGACCACAGATTGTGTAGCTGACCACAGATTGTACAGTTGACCACAGATTGTACAGTTGACCACAGATTGTGTAGCTGACCACAGATTGTACAGTTGACCACAGATTGTACAGTTGACCACAGATTGTGTAGCTGACCACAGATTGTACAGTTGACCACATATTGTACAGTTGACCACAGATTGTACGGTTGACCACATATTGTACAGTTGACCACAGATTGTACGGTTGACCACAGATTGTACGGTTGACCACAGATTGTACAGTTGACCACAGATTGTACAGTTGACCACAGATTGTACGGTTGACCACATATTGTACGGTTGACCACATATTGTACGGTTGATCACAGATTGTTCAGTTGACCACAGATTGTACAGTTGACCACAGATTGTACAGTTGACCACAGATTGTACGGTTGACCACATATTGTACGGTTGACCACATATTGTACGGTTGATCACAGATTGTTCAGTTGACCACAGATTGTACAGTTGACCACAGATTGTACAGTTGACCATTGATTGTACAGTTGACCACAGATTGTACAGTTGACCACAGATTGTACGGTTGACCACAGATTGTGCAGTTGACCACAGATTGTACAGTTGACCACAGATTGTACGGTTGACCACAGATTGTACAGCTGACCACAGATTGTACAGTTGACCACAGATTGTACAGTTGACAACAGATTGTGCAGTTGAACACAGATTGTACAGTTGACCAGATTGTACAGTTGACCACAGGTTGTACAGTTGACCACAGATTGTGCATTTGACCACAGATTGTACAGTTGACCACAGATTGTACAGTTGACCACAGATTGTGCAGTTGACCACAGATTGTGCAGTTGACCACAGATTGTACAATTGACCACAGATTGTACTGTTGAACACAGATTGTACAGTTGGGCACAGATTGTACAGTTGAGCACAGATTGTACAGTTGACCACAGATTGTACAGTTGACCACAGATTGTACAGCTGACCACAGATTGTGCAGTTGACTACAGATTGTACAATTGACCACAGATTGTGCACTTGAACACAGATTGTGCAGTTGACCACAGATTATACAGTTGACCACAGGTTGTACAGTTGACCACAGACTGTACAGCTGATCACTGCTTCTACAGTTGACCACAGATTGTACAGTTGACCACAGATTGTGTAGCTGACCACAGATTGTACAGTTGACCAGAGATTGTACAGTTGACCACAGATTGTACAGTTGAGCACAGATTGTACAGTTGACCACAGATTGTGCAGTTGACTACAGATTGTACAATTGACCACAGATTGTGCACTTGAACACAGATTGTACAGTTGACCACAGATTGTACAGTTGACCACAGATTGTGCAGTTGACCACAGATTGTACAGTTGACCAGATTGTACAGTTGACCACAGGTTGTACAGTTGACCACAGATTGTGCATTTGACCACAGATTGTACAGTTGACCACAGATTGTACAGTTGACCACAGATTGTGCAGTTGACCACAGATTGTGCAGTTGACCACAGATTGTACAATTGACCACAGATTGTACTGTTGAACACAGATTGTACAGTTGGGCACAGATTGTACAGTTGAGCACAGATTGTACAGTTGACCACAGATTGTACAGTTGACCACAGATTGTACAGCTGACCACAGATTGTGCAGTTGACTACAGATTGTACAATTGACCACAGATTGTGCACTTGAACACAGATTGTGCAGTTGACCACAGATTATACAGTTGACCACAGGTTGTACAGTTGACCACAGACTGTACAGCTGATCACTGCTTCTACAGTTGACCACAGATTGTACAGTTGACCACAGATTGTGTAGCTGACCACAGATTGTACAGTTGACCACAGATTGTACAGTTGACCACAGATTGTACAGTTGAGCACAGATTGTACAGTTGACCACAGATTGTGCAGTTGACTACATATTGTACAATTGACCACAGATTGTGCACTTGAACACAGATTGTACAGTTGACCACAGATTGTACAGTTGACCACAGATTGTACAGCTGATCACTGCTTCTACAGTTGACCACTGATTGTACGGTTGACCACATATTGTACGGTTGACCACAGATTGTACAGTTGACCACAGATTGTGCAGTTGATCACAGATTGTACAGTTGACCAGATTGTACAGTTGACCACAGGTTGTACTGTTGACCACAGATTGTGCATTTGACCACAGATTGTGCAGTTGACCACAGATTGTACAGTTGACCAGATTGTACAGTTGACCACAGGTTGTACAGTTGACCACAGATTGTGCATTTGACCACAGATTGTACAGTTGACCACAGATTGTACAGTTGACCACAGATTGTACAGCTGACCACAGATTGTACAGCTGACTATAGATTGTACAGATGACCACAGAGTGTACAGTTGACCTCAGATTGTACAGTTGACCACAGATTGTACAGTTGACTACAGATTGTACAGTTGACCACAGATTGTACAGTTGACCACAGATTGTACAGCTGATCACAGATTGTGCAGTTGACTACAGATTGTACAATTGACCACAGATTGTGCACTTGAACACAGATTGTGCAGTTGACCACAGATTGTACAGTTGACCACAGGTTGTACAGTTGACCACAGACTGTACAGCTGATCACTGCTTCTACGGTTGACCACAGATTGTGCAGTTGACCACAGATTGTGTAGCTGACCACATATTGTACAGTTGACCACAGATTGTACAGTTGACCACAGATTGTACAGTTGAGCACAGATTGTACAGTTGACCACAGATTGTGCAGTTGACTACAGATTGTACAATTGACCACAGATTGTGCACTTGAACACAGATTGTACAGTTGACCACAGATTGTACAGTTGACCACAGATTGTACAGTTGATCACTGCTTCTACAGTTGACCACTGATTGTACGGTTGACTACAGATTGTACACTTGACCACAGATTGTACAGTTGACCACAGATTGTGCAGTTGACCACAGTTTGTACAATTGACCACAGATTGTACAGTTGACCACAGATTGTGCAGCTGACCACAGATTGTACAGTTGACCGCAGATTGTACAGTTGACCATAGATTGTATAGTTGACCACAGATTGTACAGTTGACCACATATTGTACGGTTGACCACATATTGTACGGTTGATCACAGATTGTTCAGTTGACCACAGATTGTACAGTTGACCATAGATTGTACAGTTGACCACAGATTGTACAGTTGACCACAGATTGTACGGTTGACCACAGATTGTGCAGTTGACCACAGATTGTACAGTTGACCACAGATTGTACGGTTGACCACAGATTGTACAGTTGACCACAGATTGTACGGTTGACCACATATTGTACGGTTGACCACATATTGTACAGTTGATCACAGATTGTACAGTTGACCATAGATTGTATAGTTGACCACAGATTGTACAGTTGACCACAGATTGTACGGTTGACCACATATTGTACGGTTGATCACAGATTGTTCAGTTGACCACAGATTGTACAGTTGACCATAGATTGTACAGTTGACCACAGATTGTACAGTTGACCACAGATTGTACGGTTGACCACAGATTGTGCAGTTGACCACAGATTGTACAGTTGACCACAGATTGTACGGTTGACCACAGATTGTACAGTTGACCACAGATTGTACAGTTGACCACAGATTGTGCAGTTGACCACAGATTGTACAGTTGACCAGATTGTACAGTTGACCACAGGTTGTACAGTTGACCACAGATTGTGCATTTGACCACAGATTGTACAGTTGACCACAGATTGTACAGCTGACCACAGATTGTACAGTTGACCACAGATTGTGCAGTTGACCACAGATTGTACAGTTGACCAGATTGTACAGTTGACCACAGATTGTACAGTTGACCACAGATTGTACAGCTGATCACTGCTTCTACAGTTGACCACTGATTGTACAGTTGACCACAGATTGTACAGTTGACCATAGATTGTACAGTTGACCACAGATTGTGCAGTTGACCACAGATTGTACAGTTGACCAGATTGTACAGTTGACCACAGGTTGTACAGTTGACCACAGATTGTGCATTTGACCACAGATTGTACAGTTGACCACAGATTGTACAGTTGACCACAGATTGTACCGTTGACCACAGATTGTACAGCTTATCACTGCTTCTACAGTTGGCCACTGATTGTACAGTTGACCACAGATTGTACAGTTGACCACAGATTGTACTGTTGATCACAGATTGTACAGTTGACCACAGATTGTACAGTTGACCACATATTGTGCAGCTGACAACAGATTGTATAGTTGACCACAGATTGTACAATTGACCACAGATTGTACAGCTGACCACAGATTGTACAGCTGACTATAGATTGTACAGATGACCACAGAGTGTACAGTTGACCTCAGATTGTACAGTTGACCACAGATTGTACAGTTGACCACAGATTGTGCAGTTGACCACAGATTGTGCAGTTGACCACAGATTGTGCAGTTGACCACAGATTGTACAATTGACCACAGATTGTGCAGTTGAATACAGATTGTGCAGTTGACCACAGATTGTACAGTTGACCAGATTGTACAGTTGACCACAGGTTGTACAGTTGACCAGATTGTACAGTTGACCACAGTTTGTACAGTTGACTACAGATTGTACAATTGACCACAGATTGTGCACTTGAACACAGATTGTACAGTTGACCACAGATTGTACAGTTGACCACAGATTGTACAGCTGATCACTGCTTCTACAGTTGACCACTGATTGTACGGTTGACCACATATTGTACGGTTGACCACATTGTACGGTTGATCACAGATTGTACAGTTGACCACAGATTGTACAGTTGACCATAGATTGTATAGTTGACCACAGATTGTACAGTTGAGCAAAGATTGTACGGTTGACCACAGATTGTGCAGTTGACCACAGATTGTACAGTTGACCACAGATTGTGCAGTTGACCACAGATTGTGTAGCTGACCACAGATTGTACAGTTGACCACAGATTGTACAGTTGACCACAGATTGTGTAGCTGACCACAGATTGTACAGTTGACCACAGATTGTACAGTTGACCACAGATTGTGTAGCTGACCACAGATTGTACAGTTGACCACATATTGTACAGTTGACCACAGATTGTACGGTTGACCACATATTGTACAGTTGACCACAGATTGTACGGTTGACCACAGATTGTACGGTTGACCACAGATTGTACAGTTGACCACAGATTGTACAGTTGACCACAGATTGTACGGTTGACCACATATTGTACGGTTGACCACATATTGTACGGTTGATCACAGATTGTTCAGTTGACCACAGATTGTACAGTTGACCATAGATTGTACAGTTGACCACAGATTGTACAGTTGACCACAGATTGTACGGTTGACCACAGATTGTGCAGTTGACCACAGATTGTACAGTTGACCACAGATTGTACGGTTGACCACAGATTGTACAGTTGACCACAGATTGTACAGTTGACCACAGATTGTGCAGTTGACCACAGATTGTACAGTTGACCAGATTGTACAGTTGACCACAGGTTGTACAGTTGACCACAGATTGTGCATTTGACCACAGATTGTACAGTTGACCACAGATTGTACAGCTGACCACAGATTGTACAGTTGACCACAGATTGTGCAGTTGACCACAGATTGTACAGTTGACCACAGATTGTACAGTTGACCACAGATTGTACAGTTGACCACAGATTGTACAGTTGACCACAGATTGTGCAGTTGACCACAGATTGTACAGTTGACCAGATTGTACAGTTGACCACAGGTTGTACAGTTGACCACAGATTGTGCATTTGACCACAGATTGTACAGTTGACCACAGATTGTACAGTTGACCACAGATTGTACAGTTGACCACAGATTGTACAGCTTATCACTGCTTCTACAGTTGGCCACTGATTGTACAGTTGACCACAGATTATACAGTTGACCACAGATTGTACAGTTGATCACAGATTGTACAGTTGACCACAGATTGTACAGTTGACCACATATTGTGCAGCTGACAACAGATTGTATAGTTGACCACAGATTGTACGGTTGACCACATATTGTACGGTTGACCACATATTGTACAGTTGACCACAGATTGTACAATTGACCTCAGATTGTACAGTTGACCACAGATTTTACAGCTGACCACATATTGTACAATTGACCACAGATTGTACAGCTGACCACAGATTGTACAGCTGACTATAGATTGTACAGTTGACCACAGAGTGTACAGTTGACCTCAGATTGTACAGTTGACCACAGATTGTACAGTTGACCACAGATTGTACAGTTGACCACAGATTGTGCAGTTGACCACAGATTGTGCAGTTGACCACAGATTGTACAATTGACCACAGATTGTGCAGTTGAATACAGATTGTGCAGTTGACCACAGATTGTACAGTTGACCAGATTGTACAGTTGACCACAGGTTGTACAGTTGACCAGATTGTACAGTTGACCACAGTTTGTACAGTTGACCACAGATTGTACAGCTGACCACTGATTGTACAGTTGACCACAGATTGTACAGTTGACCACAGATTGTATAGTTGACCACAGATTGTACAGCTGACCACATATTGTGCAGTTGACCGCAGATTGTGCAGTTGACCACAGATTGTACAGTTGACCACAGATTGTACTGTTGACCACAGATTGTACAGTTGACCACAGATTGTATAGTTGACCACAGATTGTACAGTTGACCACATATTGTGCAGTTGACCACAGATTGTGCAGTTGACCACAGCTTGTACAGTTGACCACAGATTGTACAGTTGACCACAGATTGTACTGTTGACCACATATTGTACAGTTGACCACAGATTGTACAGTTGACCACATATTGTGCAGCTGACAACAGATTGTATAGTTGACCACAGATTGTACGGTTGACCACATATTGTACGGTTGACCACATATTGTACAGTTGACCACAGATTGTACAATTGACCTCAGGTTGTACAGTTGACCACAGATTTTACAGCTGACCACATATTGTACAATTGACCACAGATTGTACAGCTGACCACAGATTGTACAGCTGACTATAGATTGTACAGTTGACCACAGAGTGTACAGTTGACCTCAGATTGTACAGTTGACCACAGATTGTACAGTTGACCACAGATTGTACAGTTGACCACAGATTGTGCAGTTGACCACAGATTGTGCAGTTGACCACAGATTGTACAATTGACCACAGATTGTGCAGTTGAATACAGATTGTGCAGTTGACCACAGATTGTACAGTTGACCAGATTGTACAGTTGACCACAGGTTGTACAGTTGACCAGATTGTACAGTTGACCACAGTTTGTACAGTTGACCACAGATTGTACAGCTGACCACTGATTGTACAGTTGACCACAGATTGTACAGTTGACCACAGATTGTATAGTTGACCACAGATTGTACAGCTGACCACATATTGTGCAGTTGACCGCAGATTGTGCAGTTGACCACAGATTGTACAGTTGACCACAGATTGTACTGTTGACCACAGATTGTACAGTTGACCACAGATTGTATAGTTGACCACAGATTGTACAGTTGACCACATATTGTGCAGTTGACCACAGATTGTGCAGTTGACCACAGCTTGTACAGTTGACCACAGATTGTACAGTTGACCACAGATTGTACTGTTGACCACATATTGTACAGTTGACCACATATTGTGCAGTTGACCACAGATTGTGGAGTTGACCACAGATTGTACAGTTGACCACAGATTGTACAGTTGACCACAGATTGTACAGTTGACCACATATTGTGCAGCTGACAACAGATTGTATAGTTGACCACAGATTGTACGGTTGACCACATATTGTACGGTTGACCACATATTGTACAGTTGACCACAGATTGTACAATTGACCTCAGGTTGTACAGTTGACCACAGATTTTACAGCTGACCACATATTGTACAATTGACCACAGATTGTACAGCTGACCACAGATTGTACAGCTGACTATAGATTGTACAGTTGACCACAGAGTGTACAGTTGACCTCAGATTGTACAGTTGACCACAGATTGTACAGTTGACCACAGATTGTACAGTTGACCACAGATTGTGCAGTTGACCACAGATTGTGCAGTTGACCACAGATTGTACAATTGACCACAGATTGTGCAGTTGAATACAGATTGTGCAGTTGACCACAGATTGTACAGTTGACCAGATTGTACAGTTGACCACAGGTTGTACAGTTGACCAGATTGTACAGTTGACCACAGTTTGTACAGTTGACCACAGATTGTACAGCTGACCACTGATTGTACAGTTGACCACAGATTGTACAGTTGACCACAGATTGTATAGTTGACCACAGATTGTACAGCTGACCACATATTGTGCAGTTGACCGCAGATTGTGCAGTTGACCACAGATTGTACAGTTGACCACAGATTGTACTGTTGACCACAGATTGTACAGTTGACCACAGATTGTATAGTTGACCACAGATTGTACAGTTGACCACATATTGTGCAGTTGACCACAGATTGTGCAGTTGACCACAGCTTGTACAGTTGACCACAGATTGTACAGTTGACCACAGATTGTACTGTTGACCACATATTGTACAGTTGACCACATATTGTGCAGTTGACCACAGATTGTGGAGTTGACCACAGATTGTACAGTTGACCACAGATTGTACAGCTGACCACAGATTGTACAGTTGACCACAGATTGTACAGTTGACCACAGACTGTGCAGTTGACCACAGATTGTGCAGTTGAGCACAGATTGTACAGTTGAGCACAGATTGTACAGTTGACCACAGATTGTACAGCTGACCACAGATTGTGCAGTTGAACAGATTGTACAGTTGACCACAGGTTGTACAGTTGACCACATATTTTACAGTTGACCACAGATTGTACATTTGACCACAGATTGTACAGCTGACCACAGATTGTACAGCTGCCCACAGATTGTGCAGTTGACCATAGATTGTACATCTGACCACAGATTGTACAGATGACCACAGATTGTACAGTTGACCATAGATTGTACAGCTGACCACAGATTGTACAGTTGACCATAGATTGTACAGCTGACCACAGATTGTACAGTTGACCATAGATTGTACAGCTGACCACAGATTGTACAGCTGACCACAGATTGTGCAGTTGACCATAGAGTGTACATCTGACCACAGATTGTACAGCTGACCACAGATTGTACAGTTGACCATAGATTGTACAGCTGACCACAGATTGTACATTTGACCACAGATTGTACAGTTCACCACAGATTGTGCAGTTGAGCACAGATTGTACAGTTGACCACAGATTGTACAGTTGACCATAGATTGTACAGCTGACCACAGATTGTTCAGTTGACCACAGATTGTACAGTTGACCACAGGTTTTGCAGTTCTAAATCTAATTTTGCGCAGTAAGTTTACATGTTGTGTCAAATACTACATGTGTTTACATGGTAAATGGTGGTTAAAAGGCTTCACTCTTCAGAGTGTATTTCATTAGAAATATGGTCACAAAAGTGTTAAGGAAGTATTCTTCATTTATTTACTAGTTTTATAGAATTAATCCATTTTAACACATTTTACTTTCTGGAGTATTAGAAATAAAAGAAAATAGAAAAATGAAATTTGCAGCTTACACCAATATAGGTATAGCTGGCCTCCTCTAAAGTGGTATCTCACAGTGGCGGTTGAACGGGGGTGGGTGGGGTGGGGGGGGGGGAGACAGACAGAGGGGCCACGGTCCTCCCAATAATTGTATTGTTGTCCCCAATCTACAAAAACACACATCTATTTGTATACTCTTTTACTATTTTACCTGCTCCAGCCATCCAGCTGAGGCCATGCTGGGGGGCACCGCATATGTGCAACAATTTATGTACAGGTCCTGTTCATCGCATATCAAGGTTTTTCATAACTTGGTTGATATTTGATAATAACAGCTAAACTAATTACTACATCTAAATTGACCAAATTTTTCCCCCACCTCCTCAATTCAGAAATGCTTCCACCACCCCTCTCTCATAAGGGGTTTCTCAGGTATTTTAATGAGAGGGGTCCACATTCTTATTATGAGAAGCATTATATTCAAGAACACAATGAGCTGTTCAGTCAAAGAATCAAACTCATGACCTTATAATCATGACACCAACACCCTAACTACTAGGCCATGTGTCTTACCCATCAAGCTTGCACTATATGTAAATAAGCCATCATCAAATATGATTTGTTTACAAAATCTCTAAGAAGTTATTAAGTTCTATATCTCGGTATCATGTTATAAGTACACACAATAAAATGGTTACTGTTAGGAAAGACATCTAACTGAAGAAACCAAGCCAAACATGGAATGTACAAGTGTGGTGTGTACCCTTGACCTATCTAGAAGGGCAGTGAATTGGACCGTAACAAGCCATTCAATATATGCCCTAACCGTAGCTCTAACCCTTGTCTTTGCCTTTCCCCACCTTTTCCTTTCATTTATGTCATTTATAGTCCTTTCCTCTACTGTCCTCTACTGTCCTTTACTTTCCTCTACTGTCCTCTAATTCCCTCTACTGTCCTCTACTGTCCTCTACTTTCCTCTACTGCTCTCTACTGTCCTCTACTGTCATCTACTGTCCTCTACTGTCATCTACTGTCCTCTACTTTCCTCTACTGTCCTCTACTGTCCTCCACTGCCCTCTACTACCCTCTACTGTCCTCTACTTTCCTCTACTGCTCTCTACTGTCCTCTACTGCCCTCTACTGTCCTCTACTTTCCTCTACTGTCCTCTACTGTCCTCCACTGCCCTCTACTGTCCTCTACTTTCCTCTACTGCTCTATACTTTCCTCTACTGTCCTCTACTTTCCTCTACTGTCCTCTACTGTCCTCCACTGCCCTATACTCCTCTCTACTGTCCTCTACTTTCCTCTACTGTCCTCTACTTCCCTCTACTGTCCTCTACTTTCCTCTACTGCCCTCTACTGTCCTCTACTTTCCTCTACTGTCCTCCACTGCTCTCTACTGTCCTCTACTTTCCTCTACTGCTCTCTACTGTCCTCTACTGTCATCTACTGTCCTCTACTTTCCTCTACTGTCCTCTACTGTCCTCCACTGCCCTCTACTGTCCTCTACTTTCCTCTACTGCCCTCTACTGTCCTCTACTTTCCTCTACTGTCCTCTACTTCCCTCTACTGTCCTCTACTTTCCTCTACTGCCCTCTACTGTCCTCTACTTTCCTCTACTGTCCTCTACTTCCCTCTACTGTCCTCTACTTCCCTCTACTGTCCTCTACTTTCCTCTTCTGTCCTCTATTGTCCTCTACTTCCCTCTGCTGTCCTCTACTGCCCTCTACTGTCCTCTACTTCCCTCTACTGTCCTCTACTTCCCTCTACTGTCCTCTACTGTCCTCTACTGTCCTCTACTGTCTTCTACTTACCTCTACTGTTCTCTACTTCCCTCTATTGTCCTCTACTTCCCTCTACTGTCCTCTACTGTCATCTACTGTCCTCTACTGTCCTCTACTGTCCTCTACTGTCCTCTACTGTCCTCTACTTTCCTCTGTTTTCCTCGTCTTTCCTCTGGTTTCCTCTACAACCATATCTGCCCTTCTGTACCCCTTCCTCATTTTCTCATTACTTAAGTTTGCTTTTATCTTCCAGTCCGCTGGAACAAATAAGTTGTACCTATAGTTCAAAGTGCCAGCCTTGTCACATTCTGTGGCACACTGAATCTCCCTGAGAACTACGTTGAGGGTACAGGTGTCAGTGGAATTCTCAGCCACGGAGTGTCAGTTATAGTTTTGTTATTCAAAAGAGCGTCCAGTAGTATGTGTGGTCTTCACAAAGCTTGTCCAATCAGAATTCATTTAAAAAAAATGTAAAATGATATTAAAAATTGTTTTAAAACAGAGTTAAATGCAGACATTGCTTGGTACATGCATTTCCCCTGACCATGAAAGACTAAATATACAGTGTGGGGCATTAAAAATAATCAAGTTTTTAAAATATCCTGGCATTTTCCAGTTCACTTCAACAAATTCATAGCACATTTGTGGTCTACACTCAGTTTAAAAGTGTGTCTCTATGGCACACTTGTGTATTATACACAGTTTAAAAGTGTGTCTCTATGGCACATTTGTGTATTACACACACAGTTTAAAAGTGTGTCTCTATGGCACATTTGTGGTCTACACTCAGTTTAAAAGTGTGTCTCTATGGCACACTTGTGGTCTACACTCAGTTTAAAAGTGTGTCTCTATGGCACACTTGTGTATTATACACAGTTTAAAAATGTGTCTCTATGGCACATTTGTGTATTACACACCCAGTTTAAAAGTGTGTCTCTATGGCACATTTGTGGTCTACACTCAGTTTAAAAGTGTGTCTCTATGGCACACTTGTGTATTATACACAGTTTAAAAGTGTGTCTCTATGGCACATTTGTGTATTACACACACAGTTTAAAAGTGTGTCTCTATGGCACACTTGTGTATTACACACAGTTTAAAAGTGTGTCTCTATGACACACTTGTGTATTATACACAGTTTAAAAGTGTGTCTCTATGGCACACTTGTGTATTATACACAGTTTAAAAATGTGTCTCTATGGCACACTTGTGTATTATACACAGTTTAAAAGTGTGTCTCTATGGCACACTTGTGTATTACACACAGTTTAAAAGTGTGTCTCTATGGCACACTTGTGTATTATACACAGTTTAAAAGTGTGTCTGTATGGTACACTTGTGTATTACACACAGTTTAAAAGTGTGTCTCTATGGCACACTTGTGTATTATACACAGTTTAAAAGTGTGTCTCTATGGCACACTTGTGTATTATACACAGTTTAAAAGTGTGTCTCTATGGCACACTTGTGTATTATACACAGTTTAAAAGTGTGTCCCTATGGCACACTTGTGTATTATACACAGTTTAAAAGTGTGTCTCTAT
>OZ024740.1:18093678-18128678 GCA_964016885.1 Eledone cirrhosa
ATGGTGGTGGTGGTGGTGTCGGTAGTGGTGGATTTAGATTATTGAGGTATTACACATTTACAGTTCAGAGTGCCCCCACACATATATATAAGACACATTAAGTTGGTTAATAGGTGGTTGTGATAGCCATTAGATGATAGCATATATAGACATGTATATATATATATATATATATATACATGCTATCATCTCTCTCTATATATATACACACACATATATATCTACATATATTTACACACATGTATATATATATATATATATATATATATATATATATATATATATATATATATATATATATATATATATATATATATATATATATATATATATATACGTATATATATATATATATATACATATATATATAAATATATATATATATATATATATATATATATATATACGTATATATATATATATATACATATATATATAAATATATATCATCATCATCATTTTAAAGTCCACTTTCCCTGCTAGCATAGGTTTGATGGGTCTATATAGACCAAGTCAGTACTGAAGTGGTGGCTACTGATCTTCCAGACAAGCCACTATCTATCTATATAATATTATAAAGCTGAGTGTCGTGGTATGTATGTATGTACCCTACACACCTCCCTATAGTTTCTTAGCTTTACTCTCTCCGTCGCTCTTCCCTCTCTCTATAATAGATCATTCCCCCTCTCTATAATTTAACTGCTTTACTCTCTCTGTCGCTCTTCATTCTCAAATATTATAAAGCTGAGCGTCGTCTCTCTCTCTCTCTCTCTCTCTCTCTCTCTCTCTCTCTCTCTCTCTCTCTCTCTCTCTCTCTCTCTCCCTCTACAATTTAACTGCTTTACTCTCTGTCTCTCTTCACTCTCTATATGACAACACTCTTTTACTTTCCGTATCTACCTTCAATATATCAATATATACCCAGGTTCTGCTGCACGTCGGGCTGAAGGGGCCAAACTCCTCAAATACCGGTCGCTCTCCGACAGGTTTGCGGTCGTTCCCCTGGCAGTGGAGACTTCTGGTGTCCTCGGCCCCAGGGCTACCTCCTTACTCTCCACCATAGGCGCTGAGCTGGCCAGCCGCAGGTGTGAGCCCCGCGAGTTGGAATGGCTTTTCCAGCGCGTCTCCCTTGCCGTCCTTTGGGGAAACGCCTTCTCCATTCTGTCCGCCGGGGCTGTGGGTGGGCCCCATCGCGTACCGTTGTAGTTGTTGTATACAGATATTAACTCATCAATCCCATTATTTATATCATATATCAACATAGAGATGAGCGTCGTATGTATGTTTATTTCAAAAGGATAACCTCCTTCAAATTCGGTCAACACACAAGCAGGTAATACATACATCAAAAGGCATATCTTAGAGAGACAGAGAGTGAAAGAGACAGATTAGGAAAACTACACACACACATCTAAAGAGAGAGTGAGGAGAGAGGAGAAACAGAGAGACATGGAAATAGAAACAGAGGTAATACATACATCTAAAATCATTTGGATACAAATATCATAATATAATGGTTGCAGAACGAAAATACAGACAAATATAATAATGTATGTATCCCACACACTTTTTCAGTCGTCGCTCGCATAAGTAACACACACACACACACACACACACACAC
This sequence comes from Eledone cirrhosa, assembly GCA_964016885.1. NCBI lineage: Eukaryota > Metazoa > Mollusca > Cephalopoda > Octopoda > Eledonidae > Eledone > Eledone cirrhosa. The sequence continues at coordinate 18,095,300 of OZ024740.1, forward strand.
ACACACACACACACACACACACACACACACACACACACACACACACACACACACACACACACACACACACACACACACACACACACACACACACACACACACACACACACACACACACACACACACATCTATACTTTATATGTATGTATGTAAGATCATTCCCCCTCTCTATAATTTAACTACTTTACTCTGTTTGTCGCTCTTCACTCTCTATATGACGACACTGTTTTAGTTTCCGTATCTCCCTTCAATATATACATAGAGAGAGAGAGAGAGAGAGAGAAAGATTAGGAAAACTACATACACGCATCTACAGAGAGAGACAGAAAAACAGAGGGAGGCGAAAAGAGAGAGATAGGCCGTTAGACAGAGAGAGATACAATTAAAGTGAGAGAGAGAGAGAGCCGGAAGGACAATGTGACACGGGAGGGTGTGTGGTATCTTTGCAGTGGAGTGGTGGGGGCAGGTATACCGAGCCGAGCGCCAGCCGGACGGGCCATTAGTATATATATATATATATATATATATATATATTGTCCTCCAGTATTTGCGGGGGGGGGGAGGGGTTACGTTGCTAGAGCGCCTGCGAAGAGTGAAAAACTACAAATATTGATTGGACGCGCCTATAAATGTGGAAATATGATGTAAAATATAATAAAAGAGAGGGAGTGTTAAATATGTAGCGGTGTCCAATAGACCGGCAGCGGTGTCCAATAGACCGGCAGCGGTGTCCAATAGACCGGCAGCGGTGTCCAATAGACCGGCAGCGGTGTCCAATAGACCGGCAAATACTGTAGATTGTTATTAATTATTTAGTGGTAAAAATATATATTAACACGAAAAAAGACATAAAAAAATTGTGGAGCATATTTATGATTGGGCGGAAAGCACAGCCTTCATTGTAAAGACTAACTGGTGGCAAACTAACATGGATAGCACTATACAATTTAGCTCCCGTTTCTTCTACAACTACTACAACAGTACGTGATGGGGCCCACCCACAGCCCCGGCAGACAGGGAGAAGGCGTTTCCCCGGAGGACGGCGAGGGAGACGCGCTGGAAGAGCCACTCCAACTCGCGGGGCTCTCACCTGCGGCTGGCCAGCTCAGCGCCTATGGTGGTGAGTAAGGAGGTAGCCCTGGGGCCGAGGACACCAGAAGTCTCCACTGCCAGGGGTACGACCGCAAATATGACGTGGTTTCCACAAATAATTATTAGGGTCTAAGGAAAATTCTATAAATAACTGGGACCACGAATGTGTATATATATATATATATATATATATGTATATGTATATATATATATATATATATATATATATATATATATATATATATATATATATATATATATATATATATATATATATATATATATATATATATATATATATATAGAAAGGGTGAATATAAAATGAAAGTGCTTTTGTTAAAAAAGGAATTTATTAGGTATTGACATATGTTTCTGTAACAGACCGAATACCTATGTATCGCTGCTTGCGTAATCATATAATGTTAGCAAGTATTCGATAGCAAATGTATAATCAGTTGTCACTTCTTCAGAGATTTTGGATAAACTGGATAAAATCAGAAAAATTGAAGTATTTATATTAGTAAAAGAGGAAGGAACAGAGGGGATAGAATATGACAGATGGTAAAATAATTTACTGCTAAACAAGTATATATTGATAACCTGAAATTTTATATATATATATATATATATATATATATATATATCGTCGATTTTATATGTAGTCGATGCTCAGGTGCAATCAGAAGCAAGTGCCCACAGGATACTAGCCCCTTCTATTGCCCAGATGGTTCTATAGTGGACACTTTCCTTTACCTGGGTGACAAAATCAGCAGTGGTGGAGGGTGCTCTGAAAGTACAGTAGCCAGAGTTAGAACGGGATGGGAAAAGTTCAGAGAGCTTATACCGCCGTTGGCTACAAAAGGTTTCTCTCTAAAAATGAAAGGCAGACTGTATGATGCTTGCATACGAACAGCAATGCTACATGGCAGTGAGACCTGGGCATTGTGTGCAAAGGACCTGCGCAGACTGGAAAGGAACGAAGCATGCATGCTCCGTTGGATGTGTAATAGTAATATACGTGAACGGCAAAGCATAAATGAACTAAGTGATAAATTAGGAATAAGAGGGATCAGATGCTGTTTACTTGAGAGAAGACTACATGGCCACCTGATGCGCATTAAAGACGACAGCTGTATAAAAAAGTGCAGGGCGATCAAAATTGATGGTAGTTACGGAGTAGGTACACCCAGAAAAACCTGGGACGATCTGATAAATTCCGACCTTACACACTTGCACCTCTCTAAGACAATGTCACTGGACCGACATCTTTGGCGCTACACAGTAATACAGAAGACCCGCCTTGCCATGTACAAAGCGAAACCTACAGTGAGTAGGCACCTCTTAACCAAATATACACCCCAATCCACTACCCCTACCCTATCCTCTCACTCCCACCAACACCACTCTCTCTCTGTAAAGTTGGTACCACAACATCCAGTCCAAATAAATGAGATAATGAGATCGAGATCGTGTAGGTGTCACGACAAAAAAACACACAGTCCACACTGTAATGTGGTTGTGTAGGTAACACGGTAAAAAGTTCCCAGTTCCACACTGTAAATGCGGTAGGTGTTAGGAAGGGCATCCAGCCGTAGAAAACCTGCCAGATAGTCCTATATGAGCGAGACACGGTCACCCGACCAACCTTGCCTCAAGTGGGACAACTCCCGTCTAACCCATGCTAGCGTGGAAGATCGACGTTAAACGATGATGATGATGATGATGATGATATATATATAAATATATATATATATATATATATATATTCTACTATATATATATATATATATATATATATATGTGTGTGTGTGTGTGGGTGTGTATGTAAGTTAAAGGTTACATCTGCAAGTAGTTGAGTATTCCATGACAAAGCTGGCCTGTTCAATTCCAGATACAGTCCATCCAAATGCTTCCAAACAGTTTTCATCTATCTAACATTACTCACACACACATACACACACATACAGTCACTCACTCTCACACACATACACACTGACACATGGTGGCTGCCAACTCGTTTTCGAGTACGGCCACTACTTTATATCCATGTAGGAGAACCCCTACCGATGCGCTGAACGAGTGTGACTTTTTAGTCCAGCCAGCGACTTGAAAACTCTGGTACAAACACTACACCTGTGACAATTATTGACACATAGTGCTGGGCCCATGGTACCATGTGAGGACAAGTGTAGAGAGATCTCCAGATATAAAGCAATGCCTGCGCCGTGAAGCTTTTATAGTGAGCAAAGGCACTGCACAAAGCCAGTCCCACTCTCTTAACCAAGATGATATTTACCAAAAAGAACAAGTCAACATCATTGGATACCATCAGGGTTGCAGGTGTTATATCAGAGTTTTCCTTCTTCTAGAATTCTGCCTTGACAAAGGCTAAGGGGTCATCTCTCACTGACACATACATACATACATACATACACACTCACACACACACATACATATTTTATACTATTTGATGTGATAACACGTGCAATGTGTCAAGTTGAGAATAGAAGAAAAAGTTAAACAAATATATAATATGTCCACGTAGTGAAACCTCTCTCTCTCTTCTCTCTCTCTCTCTCCCTCTCTCTCTCACACACACACAGTCTCTCTCTCTCATTCTCTCTCACACACACACACTCTCTCTCTCTCTCTCATTCTCACACACTCTCACTCTCTCTCTTTCACTCTCTCTCTTACACACACTCTCACACACACACTCTCTCTCTCCCTATCGCGCTCTTCCCTCTCTCACACACACTCTTTCTCTCACTCTCCCGCTCCTTTCCCCCCCTCTCTCTCACATTGTATTTTTCATAAATTTATTGCGTTTTACCAAGTCTATTATATATACAATCATACATTTTATATATATATATATATATACATATATGTATAAAATATATATATGTATATATATATATATAATACACATATATATATATGTATATATATATATTTCGTTTCTGAATTTGTTTATATATATATTATCTGTTTAATCCATTGATTACTGCTGGATTAGTAGTGATTCCCACGTGCTACTATGGTATGTAGGGATTAGTAAATCATCAACCATTGACCAGATAATCCTTGGACAGATGTGAAAACTGCAGCAGTAAGTGACAGTAATATTAAATATACAGATACACAACTATAGCAACAGATGCTCCACAGGCTCATCTGGAGATATCTGGTAGGACACTTGAATTTTTCCTCACTCACCAGACTAGTTAATTCATGTTAGGAGGTTACCATGTTGTAATTAGATTTCTTCTTCTCCCACTCCGGCTCCCTACTGCTGGTAGCCATCACTGCCCCAATAGTAGTGAGAAGTGATATTGTCCAGGGGGCCCAAAACACCAGAAGTCTCTACTGCCATATGCCAAGAAAGTGTTTATATTTGGAGTTTAATACTTCTCTTTCTTCTTTGCCCACTTATTCCTGAGAGGGTCATAGGGGCAGAGTCCTCAAACATTCCTTCCAGTGGATCCTGTCAGAAGCAACTGTCTCCAGCTGATCCGGCTGGATCCCCAAGCAAGACCAGCCAAGCTCATGGATGTTATCCAACCATCCTGCCCGGGGTCTACCCCAGGGTCTCCTACTAGTTGGTTTTGCCAGTAAAATCTGTCCAGCGATTCTTTCCTGAGACATTCTAACCACATGTCCATAGTACCGGAGCAGTGATCTATCAATTCAGAGAAGTAGTGGCTCTACCTGGAGTGACTCTCTGATCTCCAGACTACAGATCTGTCTAGTGATTCTTTCCTGAGACATTCTACACACATACCTATTACATTCTTGTTTGTAATTAGATTTAATTTTAGATATTTGTTCCTTCATATAACCGTAGTTGAGGGACAGGGGGAAGGTTTCAGATTATTTTGCAGATTGTCAAAATGGATATTCTAGCATGGATCTGGAATCATGAATAACAGAAAATTGGTGGTGTACTAAGGAACAGAAGTCATTTCCATTGCAGAGAGAATAAACAGCAGATTAAAGCTCCGACGTCTGGCAACTGACGTGGTAAACACCCCTAAAATTATTAACCATCTTGCCAACAACAACCCTGAGTACCTTTTTGAATTCCATGTGTCTAACACACGTGGGCATGCCTACAAAGTCAGAAAACAGCACAGCTCCCATGACTTTTTTTCACGCTCAGAGTTGCTGAAGCATGGAACAAACTACCTGCATCAGTTGTTAGCTGTCGAGACACTGCATTCTTTAAAACCTCCATGCTTCCTGAAATTTGCCAACACTAAACCTGATATCCCCCCTCCATACACACGCACACATGTATATCATGATTCATACACTGTTCACTTTCCTGACATTTGTACATTATTCTATGTCGGTGGATTGGCAGTATTGGTATAAGGTCGGACGCTATGCTTTGCAGCATAGAATTATGGCCCTTTATGGTCTGAGTTCAAATCCCGCCGAGGTTAACTTTGCCTTTCATCCTTACGGGGTCGATACAATAAAGTACCAGTAATACACTGGGATAATTGCTAGCTTTGTGCCAAAAGTACAAATAATTATTCTATGTACTCTATATGCATCTTTAATGAGTTATAATGGACCTGAGCACTGTACACAATAATTTTCATTTTCATTATTAAATATTTCTTGTGAGAAGGATGGATATATTTGTGAGTGGCATCACGCCAACTAACCGAGTGGTTAACAGGGGTTGGGTTAACTATTAAACAACATAAGTACATACTTTGGTCACCGAAGGAAGAAGACCATCATCTTGTTCAAATTAAATGTTATCATTCAAAACAAAGCAGTATCGGTAGAGGGCCGGACGCCATGCTTTGCAGCATAGAGTTACGGCTCTTTATCATCTGAGTTCAAATCTCACCGAGGTTAACTTTGCCTTTCATCCTCACGAGGTCGATAAAATAAAGTACCAGTCACGCACTGAGGTCGATTTAATCGACTTCCCCCTCGCCCCAAATAGCTAGCCTTGTGCCTATATAAGAAACCATTTATATATCTTCTCTATTTTGCATGATTTTTAAATATACTTTCTCTATATATATTCCGAAAAAAAAAAGAAAATTGGAGACAGTTGCTTCTGACAGATCTTGTTGGAAGGTGTGCTTCAGGACTCTTCTTCTTCTATCTATTCCTGGGAGGGTTGTGTGGCCATGAAGCAGCCTTTCCAGTGTATCCTATCAGACACAACTGTCTCCAATTAGTCCAGCTGCATCCCTAAGTGAGACCAGTCAGACTAATGAAGAGGGTCTACACTTGCGTCTCCTGACAGTTGATTTTTGCCTTCTGGTACTACAAATACACTATTTCTGGTACAACAGATACAATATCTGGTACAACAGATACAATATCTAGTACAACAGATACAATATCTGGTACAACAGATACACTGCATATCTCTTTGTGATCTGTGTTTCCCTCATTTAAAAAAGTTCTACCATTCCATAGGCGGTAAAAGTTCATTTTCTTGCATGCAGGTTAAATATTTAGCTGTGTGTCTGTCTCTCTCATTTTTGCTCTATCAGTCTCTATCTCTATATATCTATCTGTCTCTCTCACTATCTCTCTCTGTCTATTAAGCTGTCTGTCTATCTCTCTCACTTTCGCTCTATCTATCTAACTGTCTACCTGTCAATTAATTGATCTGTTTGTCTGTCACTCTCACAATTTTACTCTACCTCTCTCTCCTTATCTATTTGTCTGTCTGTGTATCTGTCTCTCTCTCACTTTTGATCTCGCTCTATCTCTCTTTATCTAACTGTCTATCTATCTACCTATGAAGTTGTTCTATCTACGGGGTATAAAACAACCCACTTGTAACGCCTCCCCCCTATTGGGGATTTCGATTGTTAAATTTGTTTGTTTCAATATTTTTACACGATTGTATGTAAAATCCCTGGCATATGTCTTTGTATTGTCCCCTTTTCTTGTGCGCCCTTGTGGCAAATAAAGAAATCTATCTATCTATCTATCTATCTTGATAGAGTAAGACACGCTTCGCATCGGCTCCGCTATTCCATCGGGATTTACCCTTACTATTGTAAGTACCGGATAAATTTTTTAGTGCAACACATTTGGAACACTAACCCCTGTTATTTAGGGAAACATTTTTGCATTTACCCCCTTTTTAGGGGGTAAAATAAATATCTATTTTTGCCGAAAAATTTCTTTCTTGGCAGCATGGCGGAAAAGATGGCAGACATGTCTGCCATTAGCTCTGCCACGCCCCCCAAGTCTGAAGAACAAAAAATAATTACAACAAAATTAGACATTGAAACAAACAAACAAAATGAAAAAACAAATGTTAAGGAAAATGAGCAAACAGAAAACAAACAAACAGAAAATAATACAAATAACGACAGGGCAACTTTCGCCCAGAAAACAAAGCAATCCATTACATACACACCAATTGACCTAACTGCCGCCAGAGAAAAACTGGCCGAAGCAAAGAAACATATTGTTTTGGGGGAGAACGGAATGTTTTCCATTAACTCCCCCCCAGAATTCAAGAAAGCCAGAGCAGAAAACACAGTTATATACAGAACTATACTAAACCAGTCAAGAAAGCCAGCACAGCCCAGCCAAATGGAAATAGAGTTAGTCCTAAAAGACTATATGAAGAATATTCTTTTCATACGAAAGGACCGACTCTATGGCAGCATTTCGGTCCTAACAAGAGACAAAGAAACGGCGGTTCAGCTTTCCCTAAGCCCACTCTCGTCGACAACATATAGCTTCTATCCCTCCTACATGGGTAGAAGAACACAGAGAATAAAAGTAAAAACAATGCTGCCCACAATGGACTTCTGGTGGGCTATTGCTGGCTTCATTGATATGGGCGAAGACACTATGCTGTCAATGGGGAAGGCAACTGGAGATGCGTTCCTGGGAATGGGCCTCGACATACTAGTCCAAATGAGGCCCGAAAGAATAGCACAAATCCCGGATCGCATCTGGCTGGATGACCTTACCCCAATAGACATAATTGTAGAGGGGAGAAGACCAGCATGCTATTTATGCATGGAAAGGGGACACGTTAAGGCTAACTGCCCGAAACGTATCCCCCAAAAAGGACTATTGCCCACACCCACCACAAACAGTACACCAGCACCACCCACCTCCAAAAATACACTAATACCACACACAGCAAACAAAATACAGACACCACCAACCACAAACACAACACAAACATCACCACCACCAGCACCAAACACAAGCACGACACAAAAATCACCACCACCAACCACAACACAAACATCACCACCACCATTACCAACCACAAGCACGACACAAACATTACCACCACCACCACCACAAAACCCATTCCAAACAAATAATAAAAAAAACAGTAACAAATCTACCCCTCCCGCAAAAAAAAAACAACCACACAACACGTCCCTCCCACCTAGCGCTGAAGAGTTTCCCCCAACTTCTGAAGAAGAAGGAGGAGAAGCCTTCAGACAAGTTAAAAGAAAAAAAAGAAAACACACACCCAGCACACCACAAATAACCCACACACAAACACCAACTCCAATCAAAAACACCCCACCCTCAACAAACAAAAATAAATCTGCGCCTCCCCTCTCCGAAACATTGACAGCATCACAAAAAAAGACGTTGCAATACACATATATAAATAAAGAAAACAAAAAACTGGTTAAATTAATAAACAATAACCCTATGGTGCAGACCGAAGGGCCAAACTTTATCTCAACAGAGAACTTCACCCATTTAAAAATGATAAAGGTCCCTCTGGACCTTTATCGTTCCTTAAAAGAACAATTTAGACGGGACGTGAGCCCCCCCTGTTTAAAACCGTTGAATCGCGTCCTCTTGAAAGATTTCCCCATAACCGCCCCTCTCCCTGACACAACTCCAAATACCCCAACCCCACCACACACGTGTACCCCCACACCACCACAAAACATCCCTCCACCCAACACACCTGATGCCATGGAAATTACGCAACCCGGAGAGGTAAGTGCTTTTCTTTCTTCACTTTCAACACCAAAATAGATCAATTGAGAGTTGGCTGTTTGAACGCGCGTGGCCTGAGCTCAGCTTGGAAGCAAGCAAAGCTTCTAAGTGACCTCAGGTCACAAAGTATAGATGTGATGGTTGTTTGCGAGAGTCGGATCAGCAGCGTGAGACAGCTGGCGCCCGCCTTCGATGACTTTGAGATGCACGCATCTCTCTGTCAACCCGGAGGCGGGGGGGGAGTTGCCGTACTGCTGGATAAACGTCTGACTCTCGACGTACAGATTGTTCACTCGGACCCGGGGGGGTCGATTACTGGTGCTGGACGTCGGAGGTGGTGAAGGCGGGGCTTTCAGACTGGTCGGTCTTTATGCTCCCTTCGGGGCGGAGAGAGCCGACTTCTTCCAACGTCTGGAGACTTTTCTAGGAACGTCGCGTTCCCTGCTTTTAGTGGGGGACTGGAATGGAATCCTAGATGCGCGTTGGGACTATGCAGGGGCATGTCCCGATAGAGGGGGGTGTAGCAGCCTCAAGGGGTTACTCGATCGATTCGACCTGGTCGATAGATTTCGACTAGATTGTCCAACTGCGCCAACCTGGACCTGGGCAAACCGCAGTGGACAATCTAGATCGTACCTAGATAGGTTTTTGGTTAGGAGTAAGGATAGGGACGTATTTAGTTGTCCAGAACTGATCATGGTTGGCTATTCAGATCACAAATTAGTGACCTGCGTGGTCAACCTTGATAGAACGCATAGACAGGGTCCCGGTTACTGGAAGATGAACTTGTCCTTACCGACAAAGAAAGATTACAGAAACCGGATTAGTAGCTTAGTTAAGATGCGGTTGACGGGAGCGATCGTCAACAGTAGGTGGTGGATATCTCTAAAGAGAGAGATTAGAGTAAGTTCGATAGGTTACAGTAAGGAACTAGCGGCGAATAGAAATAGGAGGGAAAGGGAGTTAACAGATAAACTAGAAGAGGCGATTAGGAGCGGAGACGTAGCCAGAGTGTTAGCGACGAGAACGGCATTGAGCCAGTTCTTTGACGCGAAGCACGAAGGCTGCGTTGTCCGAAGTAAAATACGTGCTTTAGGAAACGAGGGGACCAAAGCTGTTAGCTGGGCCCGCGTGACAGAAGCCAAGAGTGGGATTAAATCCACCATTCGGTCTTTGCGAGACCAGGATGGACGGGTGATCCTTGAACCTGAGCGAATGTGCGAGACCTTTCAAAGGCACTTTGCTCGACTGTTCGGAGGTGGCGGGGGGCCGGACGGGGATGTGGACTTCGGTCCATACCTCGACGGTCTACCGCGTCTTTCGAGCGGCGAAGCGGAGTGCTGCGAAGGGCCAATCACAGCCACTGAAATCGGGGAAGCGCTCAGCCAATGCAGCAGACGCAAATCCCCGGGTCTCGATGGTCTACCATACGAACTTTATTTAGCTATGCCGGTCTTGTTCTCCGAACTCCTCGAGGCTGTCTATTGCAACTGGCAACAGAACGGGAGAATTCCCTGTTCTGTGACCAAGGGCGTGGTCACGCTAGTGAGGAAGGACGAGAGCAAGGGGGACGACTTAAGTAACTTTAGGCCCATAACTCTGCTGAATGCAGAGTTACAGATTTTGGCCAAGGTGTTGGCGAAGAGGTTGGCGCTTGTGGTGGGTGGTTTGGTGGGAGACGCGCAGACATGCGCTATCCCGTCCAGGTCCATTCACGACAACCTCCACCTCATGCGATACATCATAGAGAGGGTTGGCTACGAACCCGGCTTTGGTGGGGCCCTGATCAACTTGGATCAATCTAAGGCGTTCGATAGGGTCGACCATGGTTACCTGGATGCGGTGCTAGCGGCGGCGGGCTTCGGACCCGTTTTCAGGGGCTGGATTTCTGCCATGCACAGTGGCAACATCTACTCTAGGATTAAAGTAAACGGCTACCTCTCGGAGCCGTTTCAAATCACCCGATCCATCAGACAGGGGTGCCCCCTCTCCTCCCTTCTGTACGTATTGACTCTCGAGCCACTGCTGCGGAAGTTGGAGTTGCTGCGGGGCATACCCCTGGAACCGGGATTGCACAAAGCGGTCTCGGCCTATGCCGACGACGTAACAGTAATGGTGGCGGACGCCTCGGAAATCGGGGCGATCGCCACCCTACTGGAGGAATACGAAAGGCTGACGGGGGCTAAGCTGAACCAGGACAAGTCAGTCGGTTTGCAACTCGGAACGTGGAGGGGCAAACCGATGCCGTTAGACGGTGTCGTCGGGCGGTGGACGGAGGGCCCGGTGAAGCTGCTCGGGGTCTGGTTCGGACCGGACCTCCAGGTGGAGAAGAATTGGGGCGAGGTGACGAGCAGGGTGTTTGCGCTGACCCAGAAGTGGGCCAAGTGCAAACTATCACTGAAAGGTCGGGCGGAGGTGACGAACGCTTACATAGCGTCCGTCATCTACAACCGCCTGACCGTCGTGCCTTGCCCCAAGGAAAAGCTCACCATCATGGAACGCATGCTCTTCCAGTTCCTCTGGAAGAAGCGGCCTCCCATGGTGAGGAGATCCATCTGCTGCCAGCACCCTTCGAAAGGAGGGCTGGGTATGCCGTGGCTGTTGATGCGTAGGCACGCATTGAGGCTACGGCATCTACAGGTATTCCTCAACGGTCAGCCGGTGTGGGCCCCGTTTGTGAGGCGAGCCTTCCCACAGCTCGTCTCGCTCACCGAACTGCAATCCTGGGTGAAGCAAAGACCGAGAAAACTGGGCAACTGGCACACTGAGTGTGCCCAGGCGCTCACGGCTATCTGGCAAGCGGACCCGACTGTCAGTGGAGAATCCACCTCGACATTCTATAGAGGGTTGGTGGCTAGCAGGGACGACGACACCCTTGGAGAGTCGCTAGGCATGGAGGAGGACGAACTGGCCAGCCTGTTCGGTAGAACTTTCGGCCCGGGACCCATGGACAACTTCCAGAGGTCCCTAGCCTGGCAGTGTTACCGGGGGGCTCTGCCCATTCGAGAAAAGCTCTACAGACACGGGCGCCCGGGCAGGGATCCCGCGAAAAAGATCTGTCCCAGATGCGTGCGCGACGAGGAAACCGTTGCGCATGCACTGGTACACTGCCCGGGCGTTGCCGATCTGTGGGGCTACGTCGAACGACTGCTGTCGCGTGTGGCGCCGATTCGATTAACCGCCGAGTCTGTGGTGAACATCAAGCCGCCTCCTCCCTTCAGAAATGAAGCAGAGGCGGTCTTTCTGTGCGTAATAGCCATGATGAAAGAGGTTGTGTGGTGGACGCGCCTGAAAGGTCTGAGGTCGGGTGACTTTCTCTCCGGCCATCACCTGGTTTACTTCTTCCGATACCACTTCGGAAGAAGAATCAGGATGGAGAGAGAAGTGCTTGGTCCCAGACAGTTTTATGAAAGGTGGGTGAAAGAAGCGAGAATGGCCCGTGTAAATGGGCCTTCTCTCTACATTGTTCTGTAGGTGAAGAAGTGAAGAGGAAAGGGGGAGCGCCTCCTCTCTGGGCTTCCCCCGCGAAAAGAGTTGCACACTTTTCGGGGGTATGTGCAATCCCCAACACGCCCCCTCCCTTTTGAGGACTTTTTATTGTTATATTATTATTGTTATTCCTTTTTTCTTTACTCGATTTATGTAAACTCCCCCACTGTGTAAATGTCCCCTTCTTTTGTGCCCTCGTGGCAAATAAATAGAAATTTATCTATCTATCTGACTGACGCGTCACTTTGCTCAACTGTTCGGGCAGGGCGGCGCGCCGGGAGGAGCTATGGATTTCGGTTCATACCTCGACGGCCTACCGCGACTCTCGGACAGCGAGGCAAAGTTCTGTGAAAGGCCGATTTCAGCCGCTGAGATAGGGGACATGCTGAGCCAATGCGGAAAACGCAAATCTCCAGGTCACGACGGTCTACCATACGAATTTTACGTAGCAATGCCGGACTTGTTCTCCGGTCTCCTGGAAGCGGTCTACTGCAACTGGCAGCAGAACGGGAGAATTCCCAGTTCTGTGACCAATGGCGTAGTCACGTTAGTCAGGAAGGACGAGAACAAGGGGGATGACATAGGAAACTTCCGGCCCATAACTCTGCTCAACACAGAGTTACAGATTTTGGCCAAGGTGTTGGCAAAGAGGCTGGCGCTTGTCATCGAAAACCTGGTGGTAGAAGCGCAGACATGCGCAATCCCGACCAGGTCCATACACGACACCCTCCACCTCATGCGATACATCATAGAGAGGGTAGAGTGTAAACCCGCCGTCGGTGGGGCCCTGATCAACTTGGATCAGTCTAAGGCTTTCGATAGGGTTGACCATCGTTACCTGGATGCGGTGTTCGAGGCGGCAGGCTTCGGTCCCGTGTTCAGGGGCTGGATTGCTGCAATGCACAACAGCAACATCTGCTCAAGGGTCAAAGTCAACGGCTAGCTCTCGGAGCCGTTCCATATCACGCGATCCATCCGACAGGGATGCCCTCTCTCCTCCCTTCTATACGTACTGACTCTCGAGCCACTACTGCGGAAGTTGGAGCTATTGCAGGGCATCCCTTTGGAACCGGGACTGCGAAAAGCAGCGTCGACCTACGCCGACGACATTACAGTAATAGTGTCGAGTACCTCGCAAATCGGGGAGTCCGGCAGCTCACTGGAGGAATACGAAAGGTTCACAGGAGTGAAGCTGAACCGGGACAAATCTGTCAGTTTGCAACTCGGAACGTAGAGAGGCAAGGCGATGCCTTCCGATGACGTCGTCTGACGCCGGACGGAAGGACCGGTAAAGCTGCTCGGGGTCTGGTTTGGCCCAGACCTCCAGGTGGAGAAGAACTGGAACGAGGTGACGGCCAAGGTGTTTGCGCTCACCCAGAAGTGGGCCGAGTGCAAACTATCCTTGAAAGGTCGAGCGGAGGTGGCGAACATTTTTATAGCGTCCGTCATCTACTACCGCTTGACCGTTGTGCCTTGTCCAGCCAAAACGCTCACCAAAATGGAGCGCGCGCTCTTCCAATTCCTTTGGAAGAAACGGGCTCCTTTGGTGAGAAGATCCATCTGCTGCCAACACTCTTCAAACGGAGGGCTGGGGATGCTGTGGCTGATGATGCACAAACACGCGCTCAGGCTGCGGAACCTCCACGTATTCCTCACCAGACAACCGGTGTGAGGCGAGCTTTCCCACGACTCGTCTCGCTGACTGAGCTGCAGTCCTGGGTCAAGCAAAGACCGAGGAAAATGGGCGACTGGCACATCGAATGTGCTCAGGCGCTCACAGTCCTCTGGCAAACTGACCCGGCGATCAGTGGTGACTCCACTTCGACATTCTATAGGGAGTTGGTCCGCAGCAAGTGCGACGACACGCTCGGAGAAACTCTAGGCGTAGAGGAGGACGAACTGGTCAGTCTGTTCGGTAGGACCTTCCGCCCGGGACCAGTGGACAACTTCCAAATGTCCCTGGCCTGGCAGTGCTACCGAGGAGCTCTACGAGTTCGAGACAAGCTCTACAGACACGGGCGCCCGGGTAGGGACCCTTCGAAAAAGATCTGTCCGAGATGCGTGCGCGACGAGGAAACCGTCGCACACGCATTTGTACACTGCCCGGGCGTTACCGACCTGTGGGGCTATGTAAAACGACTATTGTCGCGGGTGGGATCAATCCAGTTGACCACCGAGTCCATTGTCATGATCAAACCGCCACCCTCCTTCAAAAACGAGGGAGAGGCGGTTTTCTTATGTGTTATGGCCATGGTGAAAGAGGTTAAAAGGGCTGAGGTCAGACACCTTTCTCTCCGGCGAGCAACTGATTCGTTTTTTCAAATATCATTTTGGAAGAAGAATCAGGATGGAGAGAGAGGTGCTGTACCCCAGCAAATTTTATAAAAGGTGGGTGAATGTGGCAAAGATGGCCCGAGTGGTTGGGCCTTCTCTCTATATAAGCCTGTAGGTTGAGGAAAAAGAGGAAAAGAGGAAGGGAGTACTCACTCTTGGTGCTCCTGGAGATGAGGCTTGTACATTTTTTCGGGGTGTGTACAACCCCTGTGTAACACCTCCCCCCAATTGTTATTTGTTATTGTATTAATAGTTTTATTTTCATATACCTGTAAGTAAACTCCCCATTTGTATTTGTCTCCTTCTTTTGTGCCCTTATGGCTAATAAAGAAATGTATCTATCTGACTGACGCGTGGAACATCGCCGGTAAGATTTTGTAAATTTATATACGAAAAACAGAACAAATTGTTTGAAAAAAACATATTATTTTGTAGATTAACCCCCAAGCTGAATTGTCAGCTGGCTGGTAATCCCCTTTTTCGCCCCTTTAGGGGCGAAAATTTAATTAAAAATTTTTTTTTAAATATCAAATTTTGCCAACTATAAAACATGAATAACTCGACAAGAACGCTGGAGAACGTCGACATCTCCAATGCAAGAGATATGCTCCAGCAAGGGAGAAGATTTGTAACTTTCGAAGAGAAGGGTGGGTTTAGAATTAACTCACCCCTTGAAATAAAAGAAGACACAGTTCGAATGTCAGTGATCTTTAGGACTGTGTCCAATACCACGAGAAAGTCGATATTTGTTAGTCAAGGAGATAGAGAAAATACCTTGAAAGAAATTCTAGCAAATATCGAATTTCTCCAACGAGGAAAACAGTACGGAAGTGTTTCGGTACTGTTTAAAAGCGAGGCGCCCAAAAACATTCTGTGACACCAATAGTGTCAAAAGCATTCACCTTTTCCCCTAAATACATGGGAAAAAGGACACAAAAAATAAAAATAATAAAATATACCACCAAACATTAACATCTGGTGGATCTTAGCTGGCTTCGTAGAGCCAGAAACTGATATGATTCTTTCGATACGAAAGTCTATTCGACAAAGGTGGGTGGGTACTGATTTGGAGATTCTATTGCAAATGAAGCCGGAGAGAATCTCCAAAATACCCGAAAGAGTCGTCATCGATGATAACAACAAAATAAACATTTCGGTAGAAGGACGAACATTTCATTGCTTTCGCTGTGGTAGCACAGCACACCTAAAAGCCTCTTGTCCTTCACAAACACACCACAACAACATCATTAAAAAAACACTATTACCAATACCAACACCAAAACAACCCCCACCACCACAAGTACAACGACAGACGAAACGAGCAACCACACCAAAACAAACAGCCACTCAACCAAAAACAACAGAAAAAACAGAGACAACAACCCTGAAGAACACAGCCCCACCCCATCCCACTCCATCAAACACTACCACAAACACACACACCGAAACACCACCACCACACAACATACACCTACCCCACACTCCTGACGATGATTATTCATCGACGGATGAAGCTGCTTCTCCTTCTTTAAGTGAAGAAGAGGGAGAGCCGCGGAAATCTAAAAAACAAAAAAAGAGACACCACAAAACCCCCAAAACTCCAATCATCAACACCAACACACAACCACAGACACAAACAACAACACAAACAACACCACAGTCAAACATCCCCCTATCAGCAAAACCAACACCAACACCACCCCAAACACAAGCACCCACCATAAAAAGAAAACTCCCGGACGAACAACAAACTAAAACAACACAACAAAAACACAAACAACAATACGCATACATCAGCACAAACAACAAGAGTTTGATGGAGGTCATCTCCCAAAAGCCCAAGCTGGAGACGGAGGGTAAAACTTTCGTCAAGGCAGAATCGTCTCCACACCTTAAACTTATAAGGGTTTCTATGGAAACCTATAATGACCTGAAAAATAAATTTTCACAGGACGTGAGCAACCCCTGCTAGAAACCCATCAACCGCGTCCTGTTAAAATGTTTCCCCACCCCACCCAACACCCCATCCAGCACCCAAATGGAGATTGAACAACCTGATCTCCAGGAAACGAAAAGGTAAGTGCACCTTTCGTCCTTTTTCTCCAACTCTTCTTCACCAACATGGCTGGTTTACGAGTTGGAAGCGTGAATGTGCGTGGCCTAGGGATGTCCTGGAAACAGGGCCAACTTTTAAACGACGTTAGTGCAACAGCCTCAAAACTTTAATCGGCAAATTCCAACTGGCCGATAGGTATCGACTGGATTTCCCGACTGCACCACAGTGGACATGGGCAAACCGCAGTGGGACATCTAGATCGTATTTAGATAGGTTCTTCATTAGAGAAAGGGACAAGGAGATGTTAACCTGTCCACGAATGCACATGGTTGCCTATTCAGATCACAAGTTAGTCGTCTGCTTAGTCAACCGTGATAGAATACATAGACAGGGTCCCGGATACTGGAAGCTGAACGTGTCGTTGCCGGCACGTAAAGCTTACAGTGAACGGATAAGTAGATTAGTCAAGCAACAGTTAACGGGAGCCATCGTCAACAATAGATGGTGGTACTCTCTCAAGAAAGCAATTAGAATAGAATCGATAGGGTATAGCAGAGAGTTAGCCTTAGAGAAAAACAGAATAGAAAGAGAACTAGTAGCCAAGGTAGAGGAGGCACTTAGAAGTGGCAACGCAGCTAGAGTATTAGCGTCGAGAACGGCACTGGACCAGTTCTTCGATGCGAAACACGAAGGCTGCGTGGTCAGAAGCAAGACACGTGCTCTAGGAAACGAAGGAGCGAAATCTGTCAGCTGGGCCCGAGTGGCGGAGGCAAAAAGTGGCAACAAGTCCACGATTCCTTCTTTGAAAGACCAAAACCGACGCGTGCTACTTGACCCAAGCAAATGTGCG
The DNA here is from genome assembly GCA_964016885.1 of Eledone cirrhosa. Taxonomy (NCBI): domain Eukaryota; kingdom Metazoa; phylum Mollusca; class Cephalopoda; order Octopoda; family Eledonidae; genus Eledone; species Eledone cirrhosa. The sequence goes on from OZ024740.1 coordinate 18,113,101, forward strand.
CGGCCTTTCAGCGGCACTTTGCGCGACTGTTTGAGCAGAACGACGGTGAGCCGAACGGGGCAATGGACTTTAGTTCATACCTCGACGGCCTGCCGCGTCTCTCGAACACGGACGCCGAGTTCTGCGAAAGACCGATCACGGACACTGAGATACGGGACGCTCTGGGCCGCTGCGGGAAACGTAAGTAACCCGGTCTAGATGGTCTACCCTACGAATTTTACATAGGCAAGCCGGACTTGTTCTCTGGTGTCCTCGAAGCCGTCTACTGCAATTGGCAGCAGAACGGAAGAATTCCCAGTTCTGCAGGCAAGGGCGTAGTAACGCTGATCAGGAAAGACGAGAACAAGGGGGACGAAATTAACAACTTCAGGCCCATAACTCTGTTCAACACAGAGTTAAAGATTTTGGCCAAGGTGCTAGCGACGAGGTTGGCGCTTGTCGTCGGGAACCTGGTAGGGAAAGCGCAAACGTGTGCAATCCCGACCAGGTCCATACACGACAACATCCACCTCATGCGATACATCATAGAGAGGGTGGGTAGTAAACCCGGCTTCGGTGAGGCTCTGATCAACTTGGATCAGTCTAAGGCATTCGATAGGGTCGACCATCGATACTTGGAAGCGGTTCTCAAGGCGGCCGGTTTCGGTCCCGTGTTCAGAGGATGGATCGAGGCGATGCACACCAGCATCTGCTCGAGGGTCAAGGTGAACGGCTACCTATCGGAGCCGTTCGCAATCACGCGTTCCATTCGACAGGGGTGCCTTCTCTCCTCCATTCTGTATGTATTGACTCTAGAGCCACTACTGCGGAAATTGGAGCTGTTGCAGGGCATCCATCTAGAACCTGGACTGCGCAAAGCGGCGTCGGCTTATGCCGACGACGTGACGGTAATGGTGTCGAGCACATCGGAAATCGGGGTGATCGGCAACTTACTGAAAGAATACGAAACGCTGACGGGAGCAAAACTAAACCCGGACAAGTCTGTCGGTTTGCAACTCGGTACGTGGAGAGGCAAACCGATGACGTCCGACAGCGTCGTTGGACGCTGGACGGACGGACCGGTGAAATTGCTCGGAGTCTGGTTCGGTCCAGACCTCCAGGTGGAGAAAAACTGGAACGAGGTCACGGCCAAGGTGTTTGCACTCACCCAGAAGTGGGCAGAGTGCAAACTGTCCTTGAAAGGTCGAGCGGAGGTGGCGAACACTTTCATAGGGTTCGTCATCTACTACCGCTTGACTGTCGTGCCTTGTCCCCGTGAACACCTCGCCAAGATGAAACGCATGCTCTTCCAGTTTCTGTGGAAGAAGCAGGCTCCGCTGGTGAGGAGATCCGTCTGCTGTCAGCACCCTTCCAACGGAGGGCTGGGAATGCCGTGGCTGATGATGCGCAAACATGCGCTGAGGCTGCGGCATCTCCAGGTATTCCTCACCGACCCCCAACCGGTGTGGGCACCGTTTGTGAGACAGGCTTTCCCACAGCTCGTCTCGCTGACGGAGCTGCAGTCCTGGGTGAAGAAAAGACCGAAAACGATGGGCGCCTGGCACATTGAATGCGCTCAGGCGCTCACAGTCCTCTGGCAAGCGGGCGCAGCAATCAGTGGAGACTCCACTTCGACATTCTATAGAGGGATTGTACGTTACAAGGGCGACGACGTGCTCGGAGAGACTCTGGGCGTCGAAGACGATGAGCTCACCAGTCTGTTTGGTAGGACTTTCCGCCCGGGACCTATGGACAACTTCCAGAGGTCCCTGGCCTTGCAGTGCTACCGAGGAGCTCTACCGGTTCATGACAAGATCTACAGGCACCGACGCCCCGGCAGGGATCCTTCCAAGAGGACGTGTCCAAGATGCGCGCAGGACATTGAAACAGTCCTGCACGCAATTGTACACTGCCCGGGCGTAACCGACCTGTGGAACTATGCAGAACAACTGCTGTCGCGTATGGGACAAATACAGTTGACTGCCGAGTCCATAGTAAGGATCAAACCGCCAGACTCTTTCAAAAACGAAAGAGAGGCGGTTTTCCTCTGTACGGTGGCTATGGTGAAAGAAGTTATATGGTTGAGAGGACTGAGGTCAGATGCCTTTCTCTCCGGACAACAATTGATTCCCTTCTTTAAGTATCACTTTAGAAGGGGAATCAGGGTGGAGAGAGAGGCACTGCACCCCAGTAAATTTACTGAAAGGTGGGTGAATGAAGCGAAAATGGCCCGAGTGATTGGGCCTTCTCTGTTTATAAGCCTGTAGGTTGAGGAAGAGATAAAAAGGAAGAAAGGAGCACTTGTACAACACGCGCCTGGAGTTCAGGGTTGTTCTATCGACGGGGTATTAAACAACCCATTTGTGGCGCCTCCCCCCTATTGGGGATTTCGATTGTTGTAATTGTTTGTTTTTTTATTTTTTACACGACTGTATGTAAAATCCCCGGCATGTCTTTGTATTGTCCTCTACTCTTGTGCGCCCTTGTGGCTAATAAAGAAATATCTCTCTATCTGTCTATCTATTTTGTAACAGTTGATTGAGAAATATGTTGCCATTTAGCCAATTAAAAACCACACATACACAGACATACACATACACAAAAGCACACATTGACACACACAGATACATACACATGCACACAAGCACACACTGACACACACATATATATACACATACACACAAGCACACACTGACACACACACACATAGTTACATATACAAACACACACACACACACATATATTTACACCTACACAGACACATAAACACCACCAAGTACACACACACATAGTTACACACACATATTGCATGCCTCAATAGCCATCTATTCAATAATATATAAATGAAGTTAGCCATAGTTCAATACCAGACTGCTCTCCCTCTCACTACCACTCTCCCCCTTTACCACTTTCCTTTCTCTACCCCCCCTCCACCCTCCACCCTCTCTCTACCACTACCCCTCTCGCCCCTTTACCACTCTCGCCCCTTTACCACTCTCCTCCTTTACCACTCTCCCCCTCTATACCACTCTCCCCCTCTATATCCCCCTCGCTACCACCACCCTTCTCCACCACATTTCACCCTCTACCACCCCCATCTCTACCACTCTCCCCTCTACCACCAACCCACTCTAGCACACTTCCACCTCTAGCACACCCCATCTCTACCACTCTCCCCTCTCTACCACCACACCTCTCTACCACACCCCATCTCTACCACTCTCCCCTCTCTACCACACTTCACCCTCTACCACCCCCCATCTCTACCACCACCCCTCTCCACCACACTTCCCCCTCTACCACACCCCATCTCTACCACCACCCTCTCTACCACACTTCACCCTCTACCACCCCCCATCTCTACCACTCTCCCCTCTCTACCACACTCCCCATCTCTACCACCACACCTCTCTACCACCACCCCTCTCTACCACACTTCACCCTCTACCACCCCCATATCTACCACTCTCCCCTCTCTACCACACCCCATCTCTACCACTCTCCCCTCTCTACCACACTTCACCCTCTACCACCCCCCATTTCTACCACTCTCCCCTCTCTACCACACTCCCCATCTCTACCACTCTCCCCTCTCTACCACACCCCATCTCTACCACTCTCCCCTCTCTACCACACTTCACCCTCTACCACCCCCCATCTCTACCACTCTCCCCTCTCTACCACACTCCCCCTCTCTACCACCACCCCTCTCAATCACCCCAATCTCTACCACTCTCCCCATCTCTACCACCACCCCTCTCTACCCCCCCCCCCCCCATCTCTACCACACTCCCCATCTCTACCACTCTCTCCTCTCTACCACACTTCACCCTCTACCACCCCCCATCTCTACCACTCTCCCCTCTCTACCACACTCCCCCTCTCTACCACCACCCCTCTCAATCACCCCAATCTCTACCACTCTCCCCATCTCTACCACCACCCCTCTCTACCCCCCCCCCCCATCTCTACCACACTCCCCATCTCTACCACCACCCCTCTCAATCACCCCAATCTCTACCACTCTCCCCATCTCTACCACCACCCCTCTCTACCACTCTCCCCTCTCTACCACCACCCCTCTCTACCACCACCCCTCTCTACCACACTCCCCATCTCTACCACTCTCCCCTCTCTACCACCACCCCTCTCTACCACACTTCCCTCTCTACCACCACCCCTCTCTACCACCACCCCTCTCTACCACCACCCATCTCTACCACACTCCCCATCTCTACCACCACCCATCTCTACCACCACCCTCTCTACCACACTTCCCCCTCTACCACCCCCACCCTACCACTTTCCCCTCTCTACCACATTCCCCATCTCTACCACCACACCTCTCTACCACCACCCTCTCTACCACACTTCCCCCTCTACCACCCCCCATCTCTACCACTCTCCCCTCTCTACCACACTCCCCATCTCTACCACCACACCTCTCTACCACCACCCCTCTCTACCACACTTCACCCTCTACCACCCCCCATCTCTACCACACTCCCCATCTCTACCACCACACCTCTCTACCACCACCCCTCTCTACCACACTTCACCCTCTACCACCCCCCATCTCTACCACACTCCCCATCTCTACCACCACACCTCTCTACCCCCTCTCTACCACACTTCCCCCCTCTATACCACTCTCTACCACCCCCATCTCTACTACTCTTCCCATCTCTACCACACTTCCCCCTCTACTACTCCCCATCTCTACCACTCTCCCCTCTCTACCACTCCCCAGTCTACTCCACTCACTTCACCTTTCCTCTCCCTACCACTCACACCTCCCCCTCTCCTCTCCCTACCACTCTCACCTCCCCTCTCCTCTCCCTACCACTCTCACCTCCCCTCTCCTCTCCCTACCACTCTCCCACTCTCACCTCACCTCTCCTCTCCCTACCACTCTCACCTCCCCTTTCCTCTCCCTACCACCCTCCCATTCTCCCCTCTCCTCTCCATACCACTTTCCCACTCTCCCCTCCCCACCACTCTCCCACTCTCCCCCCTCTCCTCTCCCTACCACTCTCCCACTCTTCCCTCCCCTCTCCTCTCCCTACCACTCTCCCACTCTCACCTCCCCTCTCCTCTCCCTACCACTCTCCCACTACCATATCCCCTCTCCTCTCCCTACCACTCTCCCACTCTCACCCCCCCTATCACTCTATAATTTAAATTATCTATTATCTTCCAACGGCTTTTTAATTTCTCTCTGTGAGACAATATATATTTTTTCTCAGTTGTAAAGGCCATCTCTCTCTCTCACCCATCTCTCCTCCTCTCTCATCCTTCCTTCTTATACTCCTCCCCACCATACTTTACTCTCATCTCTTCCTCTTCCTTACCTTTTCCACCCCCTCTATATTATTCCTTCATTGATCTCTATTATCTTTACATTGGTAATTAACTCAACTATACGATTGTTTATTATATTACATTACCTATATGTATGTGACTGTGTGTGTATATAATAGGTGTACAATACATACATGTGTGTATATAATAGGTGTACAATACATACATGTGTGTATATAATAGGTGTACAATACATACATACATTTCACAAACAAATATCATCATGGGATGATATCTGCGTTCTCATAAAATAGGGAGACATCATATGAAGCTTAAAAAACACTTGTGAATAGTGAAGTTTTAAATCAACATATGAAAAATTAATTAAGATTGATGTATGAGATTGGGAAAAAGTGAGGAAGGGGGGTGGGGGTGGAAAAGGTAAGGAAGAGGAAGAGATGAGAGTAAAGAATGGTGGGGGAGGAGTATAAGAAGGAAGGATGAGAGAGGAGGAGAGATGGGTGAGAGAGAGAGAGAGATGGCCTTTACAACTGAGAAAAAAAAATATATTGTCTCACAGAGAGAAATTAAAAAGCCGTTGGAAGATAATAGATAATTTAAAAGAATTTGAAATTAAAAGTTAATGAAGAGAAAAAGGAATTAAGAATAATATTAAATTAAGGTTTGTATATTGAAGAGTTTAATAATATGTGCGAGGAAAAGAAATTATTAATATGTATTATTAAAATAAAAATATTAATGTTATTAAGGATATAATGTGAAAAGAAGGAGAAGAATGAATGAGTTATGAATTTAGAGGAATTAGTTAGGGTTTAAGTTTGTTTTCATGTAATGTGTACGTAATATGTGTACGTAAATAGCTTGTTTAAAAATGAGCGCAGAAGGCAAAGAAGAAAAGAATGTTTAAGGAAGAAAATATCTAGCATCCAAAAATATATGTTTACGAAATATTTTCTAATAGTAATAATGTAATATATTAAAAGAAATTAGTAGGGTTTAGGTTTGTTTTTAAGTATTGTAATATGTAAAAGTCAAACGAGCATGAAAGGATGGAGGAAATAAGAGAAATTTAAGGAAGGAAAAATCTAAACTTCTTGGTAGAGTGCTACTTATCCGATATTTGCATTGTTTTATTGTGCTACAATAAAACTCACCTCCTACATATATATATACATATATATATATATGACTGCCAATTCAACTTTTCAAATACAAGTCGATGTTGTACGGTATGTCAAATCTATTTATCTATAAAACTGTTTATATTGTATTTTGTCTGAGGAAGGCATAGCATATTGTTAATATGATATCCCTGAAATATATATAATGAAATAAATATGGTTTTATAAATATAGTTTCCATTTATTTATTTAATATCATATATATATATATATATATATATATATATATATATATATATATATATATATATATATATAGCGAAGGAAAAGTGGTAAGGAACCAGGTGGACCATAACGCACCAAAGTACTTAATACTTAGGGTAGTAGAGTGGGTAATAGGAGTAAGTAAGACCCCGACGGCTGAGCTCAAGCCGTTTCGACACAGAATTAGCCGTCGAAACGGGTTGAGCTCAGCCGTCGGGGTCTTACTTACTCCTATATATATATATATATATGTATATATATGTATATATATATGTATATATATATATATATATATATATACATATATATCTCGACTCCTTTCTCTCCTTCTTCTGCTCCTTCCACCCCTCCCTCCACTTCACCACCTCTATCTCCACCACCCACGTCCACTTCTTAGACATCTCCGTCGCCTTCGACCCCTCCCACCACTCCCTCGTCACCTCCGCCTTCTTCAAACCCACCGACTCCCACTCTTACCTCGACTTCACCTCTTCCCACCCCACCCACACTAAACACTCCATTCCCTACTCCCAACTTCTCAGGATCCGCCGCCTCTGTAGCCGTGATGCTGACTTCGAGTCCCAGGCCCTTTCCCTAGTCAGCCATTTCATCCGCAGAGGTTACCCCCCCCCCCCCCCCCCCTCTCGTCTACACCGCTCTCACCCGCGCCCGTGCTATCCCCCGCTCCACCAACCTCACCCCACGCCACCGCACACCCACCCACCGTCTCCCCTTCCCCATCACCTACCACCCCTCCACCTTACCCCTCCACCGCACCATCCGCCGCCTCCAGTCCGACCCCTCCACCTCCCACATCTTCCCAACCCCACCACTCCCCTCCTTCAAACGCGCACGCAATCTCCGCACCCTCCTCGTCCACAGCTCCCTACCTCCCAACCCACGCTCTGTCCCCCCCCCCGGTTCCTTTCACTGTTCTAGGCCCCGCTGCAACACCTGTCCCCACATCACCAACACCACCACCTTCCAGGGTCCCAACGGCCACTCTCTCTCGGTCCGGCATGCCTTCCGATACACCTCCTCCAACATAGTCTACGGACTTCGCTGCACGGAGTGCAGCGCGACTTATGTCGGACAGACGAGACGTCGCCTGGCGGACCGAGTCACGGAGCACCTCCGGGATATTCGTCTCGGGGGCAGTTCCCCCATCGCCCGCCACTTTGGTGGCCCTGGACATTCCGCACGCCATCTCACAGTCTGTGGCCTACTCCAGTGCCACGGAACACCCGCCCATCACCTTACGGTCGAACAACGAACTATCTTCATCTTACAGACCCACACTCCCCCCGGCCTGAACTCCCCACCCTTATTCCTTTAGCGTTCGACCGCCCCCTCCTCCCACACTTATCCCCCACTAACACCACTAACACACCCCTCCTTTTCACCGCCCACCCCACACTAACAATACTAACACCTCCACTCCACCCCTCATCTGACCACCCTTCCCCAACTAACATACTAACATCCCTTCCCTCCCCTCTTCTCCTCCTCCCCCTCCTTATCACACGCACACACGCACCCACTTACACCACCCACCCCACACGCAACTAACATCACTAACACCCCCAACCCCACGCACACGTACCCACACACCCTCGTACACCACCAACTCTACACACCCTACCACCACTAACCCCCACTCACACCTGCATTCAACCCCTCCCCACCTCCCATATACTAACACCCACTAACACCTCTTCACCAAACTACACACACACCAGTACACCACACTCCCTCCATAGAACCACACACACCCTTCTCTCCCCGCTCCACACTCACTCATCCCACTAACACCCCTACTAATACACACACACACACACACACCCTCCTCACTCCAACTTTCACACCTACCCATCCTCGCCCCCTTACCATTCCACCGACTGCTGCTATGCCCTTCTGATCACCTCCCAGCACCAACAGACCACAGCACTCCCACTGCTGACCACTTCCTGTTGCGCGCGCACCCCACATCTCTCCTCTTCCGACCACCGCTTCATGGATTACCCACACGCAGAATTTGACTTAACCAATCCTCCCAACATCCTTGGAACTTACCAACTTTTCAACCATCCTCTTACGTCATCACCTATATAACTCACCCACACACACACCCCAAAAAATTTTTTTCTCCACACGCCACCCACACCCACACCCACACTTAAACCCCACACACGCGTGCTTCCCACCACATATTTACACCCTCAGCCTCCTGATTCCACTCCCCCCACCCCTCTATCCACACACGCACAGACACTCCGACCCACAAAAACACCCCCCACACACACCTCTTCCTGAATATGCAACCCCGTTCTTCCCCCAACCCTTACTTTCACATACACACACACACACACACACGCACACCTACACACACCACCTGCAGCCCTCCCCGCTCGGACACCCCGTCTCTCTCTCCCCACTCCACCTGCCACCACCCCTACTCACCCCACACCCTTCCACCACCTGTTTACCCCCCCTTTTAATTTCAGTTTATTTTGATCATGCCTTTATTTTTAAATTTTCTCATTCCTTGTATTTTGATCATGCTTTATTTTTATTTTTTATCTTTATTTGTTAATTTTTCATTCGCACCGTTTCCTTTCGCTATATGTCTCTCCACCACCCCCTACACACCTTTTGAACTCTATTCCCACACACTTCTCACCTGAGGAAGGGCTTATGCCCGAAACGTCGTCCCCCACCTACCCCCCCACTCTCCTGAGCGTGAAATTAATAAACATTTATTGTACTGCCTCTCTGTTTTGTCCCTGTTCATATTTTTCCATTATATATATATGTATATATATATATATATATATATAATAGGCATACAATACATACATGTATGTATTTACATTTAAATATACTGAAACATGGTTGACCTAGAATTAAGCAATCTATCTATCTATCTAAGGCGGGTAAAATTCCCGAGATCCATGGACGAGTTCTCTCCAGCGGTCTCTGTCCCTCATTATCGTTGCCATGTCCTGCGTCTCCAACAGACCAGTGTCTGTCCTTAGGGCATCAACATATGTTAACCTTGGTCTTCCTCTTCCAGTGTGTCCATGTAGGGGCTCCCAAAGGAGCACTGAGTGCAATGTCAACTCTGGATGTCGGTGAGCATGTCCAGCCAACCTCAGTCGCCTCTGTGTCACTTTTGAGCTGACTTTTGGGAGGCTCCCATACAGCTCTGAGTTTTTCATCCTCAGTGTATACTGATTAATGTTCAGAGCCATCCTCAGCATTCTCGTGTAGCACCCATCCACCATCTGAGTGAGTCTCTTGGTCAGTGTCCAAGTCTCAGACCCATACAGCAGCACAGACTCCACTACAGCAATGAAGAGGCGGATTTTCAGGTCTCTACGAAGGTCCGACTTCCACACCAATCTCAAGCTGTGGCACGCCGCCCAGGCCTTGCTCTTCCTCTCAACCACATCATCTTCCGTATTCCCAATCTTTGCTCCCAAATACAGGAAGTCCTCAACCAATTCCAGCGGCTTCCCGCCTACATTAGTGATCCCCTCTGGCTTCTCAACATTCTCTACCAGATATTTTGTTTTAGTCTCATTCATTCTCAGCCCCACACTCATCGACACAGTCTCAACCTCCCACATCAAATCCTCTGCCTCCTTCACTGTATTTGTCACCAAAACTATGTCGTCGGCAAATTCAGCATCCGATACCTTTTTCGCCCCAACTCTCCTGCTCTGAGCCGGTGCTACAGTAAAGCCAGAGTCCTGGTGTTTCTCCAGTGCAAGGCGCATACAATAGTCCACTACGATGATAAAAAGGTAGGGAGCCAATGTATCTCCCTGGAGCACTCCAGCCAGTATCTCAAAGAACTGTCATCCCATCAGGTGTAATGACTTGGGCTTTGGTGTGACATTGGGTATGACATTAAACTACATCCAGTGGCAAGGCTCCAGTTCGGGAGTTCAGGAGATGTGGGGAATATGGAGTTACCCCTTAGTTGTCATGACTCCCAGGTCTGCCCTGGCCCGGGGTGGTAGTACCTGTTAGGGCTCCATTTATGGGTTAAATAACTACCTTATTCGAGTGGCGCCGGTAAGGTATTGTCAGCCATTGAAAAGAAATATGGAGAGTCGATCTAACAGCACTAGGGTTAGAGCCCCTAATTACACTGTCAAGGAGCAGCCTGGTCGTTATGACTCTGCTGGCTTAGAGCCACAGAGAGGGCCAGTGGATGATGGATCAGCTGTCTCTGAGACAAATATAAAGAATGCAGTTTTGTCCTGCAGAAGAGCCATCAAAATGGGCACTTTGAATGTGAGGACTATTCGAACGCTGGAGAAGAGAGAGGAGTTGGGACATCTGTTCGAGGAGAGTGGTATACAGATACTTGCAATCCAAGAACACAGGATTCTACACGATGAGCCCGTGAGGAGTGTGATGATCGGGAGGAAGAGCCAGCTCATCACTACATCGGCAGTGAAGAACACAACAAATGCTGCAGTAGGAGGAGTGGGTTTTGTGTTCAGTGCAAAAACCAATCTGTTGGTGAGGGAAATAATGCCTATCTCCCCGCGAGTGTTGAGGGTGACCTTCAATGGAAACCCAAGACTGACAGTCATCTCAGCCTATAGTCCAACCGAGGGGGACAGTGATGTGAATGCCGAGGAGTTCCATGAGGAGGTGTGTAGAGCTGTCAACACCACTCAGGCACACAATATCCTGCTTGTTTTGGGGGACTTCAATGCACATCTGAGTAAGGAGGGCAGTGAAGATCCTTGCTGGTACTTCCATAACAACACCAACCGAAATGGAAGACTACTGAGAGACACCCTGCTGGAGGCAAACTTGATGGCGACCAACCTAAGGTTTAGGAAGAATCTGGGGAAGATGTGGACCTACATCTCAGATATGCACCTGTCCAAGTCCCAGATTGATTTCATTCTGGTGAGGAAAAAGTGGCGGAATAGTGTTCTGAACACGGAACCATACAGCTATTTCAGTACACTGGGTAGTGACCACCGGCTTGTTATGAGTGAGGTCCGCGTGAGCTTAAGAAAGAGCAAGGCTCAGCCCCGGAGAACAATCTATGACTGGGGAGCTTTCAAGGAAGATGATAAGCTACAGGAGAGGTTCACAGTGGAAGTGAGAAACAGGTTTAGTGCTCTGTGTGGAGAGTCAGAGGAGAGAGAGATTGGATGGACTGAGGAGAGTGTGACGAGGAGGTACGGGCACTTCACCAATGCAGTGGCGAAAGCAAGTGAAACCCTGGTGCCGAGGAAAAAGAACAAAGGGAAGCACGTCAGCTCTGCAGACCCAAATGTGTGTGCAGCCAGAGAACACCTGAAAGCTGCCAGGGACCAATTCTATGCTGATCCTACGGAGGAGAGGATGGAGACTGTGGAGGTGATGAGGGAAGAGCTCTGTACCGCTTACACTGAGGTCAGAGAGGAGGTACTGATAGAGAAGATCAGAAGTGTGGAGAGAGCGGTTGACAGATCTGGATGTAAGGAGAGCTGGATGATCATCAACGAGATCACAGGGAGGAAGAAAAGGTGTTCGAGTCAGATCCAGGGAACGGGGCCCGAGGATAGGAAGAGGAAATGGCTAAACCATTTTAGGACCCTACTAGGAGAGCCACCCTCCACAGCCCAGAGCACTGGGGAGATCAGGCGGCTGTTTGAGGAACTGGATGTTGAGACAGAGCCCTTCACCAGAGAGGAGCTTCAGAGAGCCAAGAAGAAGATCAAGGAGGGCAAGGCTCATGGAGAAGATGGAGTGGCATCAGAGGTGATGAAGAGGTGTGATTTTGATGATATCATCCTGGGGTTCTGTAACGGGGCACTGGAGAAAGGAGTTGCCCCGAATCAGTGGAGGATCAGTAACATCGTCCCAGTGCCAAAGAAGGGAGATCTCTCTAACACCAACAACTACCGGGGGATCTCACTGACGTCACTTGTGGCAAAGACCCTCAACAGGATGATTCTTAACAGGATCCAGCCTGAGATGGAGAAGAAGCTCAGGGACAACCAGAACGGCTTCAGAGAGGGTAGATCAACCACCAGTCACATCCTGATGCTGAGGAGGATATTAGAGGGAGCTAGGGCAAAGTGCCTTCCTGCGGTCATGGTTTTCATTGACTTTAGGAAGGCCTTTGATTCTGTGGACCGTTACTGCCTGATGAAGATCTTACAGGCTTATGGAATCCCCAAGAGGATAGTGGACCTGATATCACTGCTCTACACCATTAAGCAATAACAACAATAATAGGTGGGCTGTTGCCAGTATGAGTAATATATATATATATATATACATATATATATACATATATATACATATATATATATATATATATATATATATATATATATATATACATATATATACATATATATACATATATATATATATATATATATATATATATATATATATATATATATATATATATATATATATATATATATATATACATATATGCATACATACATACATGTATATATACACATATAGGAAAAAATTCAAGACCCCGACGGCAGAGCGCAAGCCGTTTTGACGGCTATTTATGGACTCTGGTGTCCAGAAATAGCCGTCAAAACGGCGGGGTCTTGAATTTTTTCCTATTGCCCACTCTACTACCCTAAGTATTGAGTACTCTGGTGCGTTATGGTCCATCTGGTTCCTTACCACACTTCCTTCGTTATATATATAGAGATAGATAAATAGATACATATACATGCGACCATGGAAGAATAGACATTAAACGGTGGTGATGATGATATATATACATATGTATGTATATATATATATATATGTATATATATATGTATGTATGTATGTATGTATGTATGTATGTATGTATGTATGTATGTATGTATGTATGTATGTATGTTCTTCTCGTTTTATAATTTCACAAAGTTTTACCAATAGAGAGAGAGTCGGTTTCTAACATAGACACAAGACTCTCTCATTGGAATTTACACAACATCAACTAGGTAGATATGTATGTCTGCATGTGTAGATATGGATGTTATTGTATGTGTGGATGTGTATGATTTGAGTTGTATGTGTGCATGTGTATATGCTTTGTATCTGTACATGTGTATATGCAGTTATTCGATGCAAAATTTTTGGAATGTTTTACATATTTTTACTGTTCCATTAATGGATTGTACTTGTAATTTCCTAACTAGTTGTGTTCTTTCTGTTCCTGTGAAGCCTAGCTTCTCAAGATTTGTATTGAGGCAGTTACTAACACATCCCAGTGCATATATATGTATGTATGTACGTATGTATGTATGTACAGAGGTATCCACAGTAAGTTGTGGGGTCTATTCTGCATGAAGAACTCGATGTAATCCATATGTTGAAAATGTTGTAGGTTAAGATAAATCCTGGAAAAGAATTAAACATTAAAAGGAAAACAGAGTCATGATATAAGTTAAAACAATGAAATAAAAAATCAAGTCATTAGAGATATACTTCGCTGCTTTACGATCGTTTCTAGGTGATGATCATACATTGTAGCTATACTCCGTTATTGATCTATGTAAGGTTAGTAATATCTTTAATGACTTGATTTTTTATTTCATTGTTTTAACTTATATGTATGTATGTATATATGTATGTATGTATACATATAATCTTACATAAATATGTGTGAGTGTGTGTGTGTGTGTTTATAATCTTGAGGTTTCTGTGGAATATAGAAATAAGGAATCCTATATTCTGGTGGCCCTCTCCAAGATCATGAACAATGTGGTTTCCAAAACCATTTATCAGAACCAGGTCAAAGATACAACTGACTGATTCCTTGCCACTCTACCATGACTGAGTGTGACAAAGTGAGATTTATCAATTAGTATCAGTATTATTGTAGGGGGTGAAGCTTATTAATTATTGCAAGGTGAGAAGAGGGTGATGGGGTAGGGGGTATCATCAGGTGAGATGAGGGTCTGGATGTTATTATTTTTGGTATAATCAGAGGACAGGGTAGAGGTGGGATTAGCAATTATTTTCAGTATTATCTGGTTGTTGTTGTTGTTGTTGTTGTTGTTGTTGTTGTTGTTGTTGTTGTTGCTGTTGTTGTTGTTGCTGCTGTTGTTGTTGTTGTTGTTGTTGTTGTTGTTGTTGTTGTTGTTGTTGTTGTTTCTGTTGTTGTTTCTGTTGTTGTTGTTGCTGCTGTTGTTGTTGTTGCTGTTGTTGTTGTTGCCGTTGTTGTTGTTGTTGTTGTTGTTGTTGCTGTTGTTGTTTAGCCAGAGCCATAACTAGGGAAAATAGCCCATATAGCAAGCAGTGATATTGTACCCCTGCCCAGCAATGTATTTTTACCTATGGAGGTCTAATAATTTATATAAATGGTTTAACCCTTTAGCATTTACATTACTCTATATTTACTACTGTATTTTCACACTAAAGGCTTTATCTCGCATAATATTTCACATAATATCGAATCTATGAGATTTTGATATTATTTATTTTGAGAACAATACCTTAACATCAATATGAGCGGCCAGTTATGGTCGGTTTGAATAGAAAGAGGTGAGAGAATTCTAGCCGGATATGGCCGGTTTAAATGCTAAAGGGTTAATGATCCAGCCACCACAGTGTTCTCAGCCATGATAATCAGAGACAGATCATACATCTCAAGAAGTTTCTTTCTTCACTCTCTGACGAGGTTTATTTGACTTTAATAGAACTTGCTCCTAGTGCAAGTGGCACCTCCTTCAGGTGGCTCCCATGGTACGTGCTCCTAGTCCTAGTGGCGCCCATGGTACGTGCTCGTAGTCCTAGTGGCGCCCCCTTCAGGTGGCTCCTATGGCATGTGCCATGCTTGCCATACCCTAGTTACACCTCTGTGTTTAGCCCCAGGTCATCTATGATGAAACAGTGTTAAAGCTGTTCCTT
>OZ024740.1:18133678-18193678 GCA_964016885.1 Eledone cirrhosa
AGTGTGTACTGGGTACTTTTTGTTGTGACACCTACATGACCACATTACAGTGTGTACTGGGTACTTTTTGTTGTGACACCTACATGACCACTTTACAGTGTGGACTGGGCACTTTTTGTTGTGACACCGATATGACCGCTTTTGTGTTGGGACTAGGGAGGGGGGAGGAAGCTTGGAGAAAATGTAGACAGGGTAATAGGGGAGGGATGGTTACCACAAAGGGAGGTGAATGAGAGGGGATAGAAGGTTGAGGAAGGTGTTGCCTACTAGGTATAAGCTTCAGCCTAGGAATAATAGAGGGCAGGGTCTTCTGCAATACTGCATTGCGCCAGAGGTTGCGGTCCTGTGCCATTGCTCTTGAGGGGTGTAATTGTGCAAGGTCACCTTTTATTACCTCATCCCAAGTCTTCCTAGGCCTGCCCACTCCACGGCTATTTTGAGCGCTCTATATATATGTGTGTATGTATATATATGTATAAGTGTCTGCATGTGTATATATATATGTGAGTGAGTGTCTGTGTGTGTATGTATGTATATATATATATATATACGTATGTGTCTGTATGTGTATATACGTATATGTCTGTATATATATACGTATGTGTCTGTATATATGTATATATATACACTTATGTGTCTGTATGTGTATGTATATGTGAGTAAGTCTCTGTGTATGTATATATGTATGTATGTATATATATTTTACGTCCGCTTTTCCCTGCTTGCAAGGGTGGGACAGGTCTTATTCAGCACAGCATCTTTCCACTTGTCACGGTCCTTCGTCATCTCCACCATGAGCTTCAGCGATCTGAGGTCTGTTCTCACCACCTCCGTCCATGTTTTTCGTGGTCTACTTCTACCACGTCTTCCTTCAACTGGCATTTCCTGGCACTTCTTCACCCATCGGTCATCCTCCATGCACATCACATGTGTATATATATATGTGAGTATATATATATGTGAGTGAGTGTCTGTGTGTGTATATATGTGTATGTATATATATATATATATATATATATATTTGTCTGCATGTGTATATATATATATATATATATCATCATCATCATCATCATCATCACCGTTTTACGTCCGTTCTTCCACGCTAGCATGGGTTAGACGGGTTGTCCTGTTGTGGGCAGTGTCCGGTTGGCTGACCTTGTCTTGCTCATACGGGAACTGATTCTGGCTTGATTTCTACAGCTGGATGCCCTTTCTAACACCAACCTCATTTACAGTGAGTGCTGGGTGCTTTTTTTCTGTGGCACCTCCACATCCACTTCACAGTGTGGGCTGGGTGCTTTTTTGCCGTGGCACCTCCACGACCACTTTGCAGTGGGAGGGTGTGGAGGCATATTGTCTATATGCTTCAGCTTCGGCTTGTACCCGTGGGTGGTCGGGTCTTCTGTATTACTTTGTGAACCCAGAGGTCATGGTCGTGTGTCATCGCCTCTGAGAGGTGTAATTGTGTAAGGTCGGCTTTTATCACCTCATCCCAGGTCTTCTTGGGTCTCCCCACTCCATGGTTTCCATCGACTCTGCACCTTTTTATGCAGCTGTCATCCTTCATACACATCACATGTCCATACCAACGCAACCGCCTCTCCTGCACACAGCATTTAATTCCTCTTATGCTCAGTCTCTCTATCAATTCATTTATGCTTTGCCGTTTGCGTATATTACTATTACACATCCATCGAAGCATGCAGGCTTCGTTTCTTTCTAATCTACGCAAGTCTGCATGTATATATGTGAGTGAGTGTCTGTGAGTGTATATATGTGTGTATGTATATATATATATATATATATATATATATATATATATATATATATATATATATATATATATATATATATTGGTAAACGGAATAGAAAATGCTGACAAATTGTTCACAGTTGAAAAATGGTTTAATTAGGAATAAAAGAGTATTAGTGATTGTATGGGTTAGTATTCAGTTGTGGTTTTAAGTTTTTAAGTTTTTACCGGTTGCGCATTTCTAAATGCTTTTCAAAAATAATTTTGAGATAGAGTGTCCGTGCTGTTTGCTCTGATCTGATTAGTTTTGGGAATTCTACCTGTTTTTATGTTAAAAAAATGGCTCCAGCGTTATTTTTGTGTTGCAAAAATGCTTGTGGTCAAACAATTTTGATTGGTCGGTAGAGGTCATGTGAATGTAAACAATTTGTCAGCATTTTCTATTCCGTTTACCAATATATAATAACTTGTGTGTTACACCTCTATTCTTTTAACTATATATATATATATATATATATATATATATATATATATAGAAAGATTTGAATGGATACAGTTTAGTTGAAAGGAATTTATTGACAATGACCCTAAAATTAGATTAATCTGCCCCTCTAAATCAGATATAGGTAAAATAAGCAAATATATCTTAGATAGAATTATCCCCCAAATTAAGGCTAAGGTTAACATTAAACTCTGGGGGAAGACCCAAGAAGCAATAAGATGGTTTAATAGCATTAGCAATAAGAATAAATCTAAGTTTATCCAGTTTGATATCGATGAATATTACTCATCGATATCACCTGAAACTTTGAATAGAGCCATTAAGTTTGCTAAGGATAACTCTGACCTTACAAACGATGAAATTAAGATTATATTAGAAGCTAGGAAAACTATAGTCAAATTTGAGAACAGTTATTGGGTACGTAAAGATAGACCCTCTAACTTTGACATAACAATGGGCTCTAACGATTCGGCGGAAATAACTGATATTGTGGGGTTATTTATCGCCTTTAGACTCCAGGAAAAATTCAGCAATCTCCACGGCGGAATATACCGCGACGATGTTCTCCTCCTAGTTAAAAACCTAAATAACCAAAAACTAGAAAAACTACGCAAAGATATAAGAAAACTACTACTCGAAATAGGACTAACATATGAATACAACCTTAAAGTAGTTAACTTCCTGGATGTCACACTCAATTTAAACTCTGGTCTGATTAAACCGTTTCATAAATTGAATGAAAATCTCAAATACGTAAATGTTGGGTCTAACCACCCCATCTCTATAATTAAATCTATCCCTAAAAATATTTCCCTTAGAATCTCGGGTCTATCTTCTAACATACAAGTATTTAAGGAACACGCCGAATACTACGATAACGCCCTTAGTAAAGCAGGCCACCTCAACAAAATAGAGTATATAGATGGGAACAATCAAAACACCCAAAATAAATCCCACATAGGTAGATATAATAACACAACACCAAACCACACTTACTACCATAGTATGCACACCAGTAAACCAACAAACAAAACTAATAGAAAGTGATGCAAAGAGTACTTATGGTATAACACCGAATACAATAGTTCCATTAGTACAAATCTACCAGTACTCTTCTTTAAAATAATTAAGAGACATTTTCCTACATCACACTAATACCACAAAATCCTAAACCCTACCACTATAAGACTGTCATACTCTACAGCGTTAAACCTTGAACAACACATAAAAAAGATCAATACTAGAAGGTTAAACGAAAACACTAAAAACTTAAGTACAAAGAACACAAAAAAAACAGTAGACAATACACTACAGAACATAAATAAACCACACCTAAGTTCGTCCGCAATACTACTCCAGAGAAAACCCAACGTACACAACTGTAACTGCACCTATCCTGACAACTGCCTCCTCGGCAATAACTGCCTGGAAAAAAATATTATTTATAAGTGTACCATTAAATCCGGAGGCAACGAGTGGTATTACGTGGGATCAACGGCAACATCGTTTAAATCTCGATTATATAGGCATTCTTACTCAATAAAACACCAGAGCCAAAGAAATGTAACAACTTTAGCAGAAAAAGCTTGGACGCTCAGGGATAGCGATCAAAAGTTTACCCTAAAATGGGAGAAATTAGCTAAAACCCAAAGCTTTTCCAGGAGCCAAAATTTCTGCAAATTGTGTAATCTTGAGATTTATTACATAATCACACACAAGAAGAAATTGCTGAATAACAGAATTGAACGAACATTATTTTGCCGTCACCGAACTAAAACCCTTTTTTCCCACTACAAGCCGAATATTACATAAAAGAGGGACATCCCCCCCAACTATATAAACCTCAATCTAGTTAGAAAAATATAAAAACAATTTCTTCTCAACATATATATGTAAATTAATAACCTCAAATTACCACACTAATAATGGAAAGATATGCTGATGAGAATAGGTGCAAAAATGCGATAATGAATGTGTCTAAAAGCGACCATAAGTATGTATATATATGTGAAAATGTATATAAATAAGTAAATATATATATATGTTTGATGTGTATAGTTAGATGTAAGTGTATTCATGTATTAAAGTGCTTATATATATATATATATATATATATATATATATATATATATATATATATATATATATAGATGTATATGTATGTGTATATATGTACACATAGACTAGAGTATGTATGTATATATGTGTGTGTCTATACGTGTGTATATAAAGATAAGTTGAGTATGAAAATGTACACACATGAACGCGTATGTATGTACATGAATACATGTGTGTATATATATATGTATGCATGTGTATATGTATGTAAGTATGAACATGTTACTATGTGAATGTGAGTATATGTATTTTGTAGAGGGGTGCAAATATGTTTGTGTGAGAATGCGTGGGTGAAAGGATACGTACACTGGAAAGAAAAAATTTAAGTCTGAATGTTAATTAAGTGCAAACACAAAACCAACCACGCATATCTTTACTATCTCTAATCCCTCTATAGATTTAGAAAAATAACCAATAATATATTCTATAAATATGTCAAAACAACAGATGGGAATCTAATTACTCACTGCCACCAAAAATTCTCACTGCTATCAAAAAACCACTCCCTCAACTATTCTTCTAACAACTTCACCCCTCTCTCCTAATATTCTCTATAAAAACCAAACAGGTCCTCAGTAATATTATTCTGATGAAATGACAGTAAATAATAACATTGAAATATTGATTGTCTGCATCATACTTTGTAGATAGCAGCTGTTTTCAGGTTATGTAACTGTTATAGAAACACGTGTCAATAAATTCCTTTCAACTAAACTGTATCCATTCAAATCTTTCTATTTTTCTCCGGATTACTTTTGGAATTTCAACTGGAACCGTCGAGCAAACTCTACGTGAGCTGTCAATCTACTGTGTGTAATATTTATATTACAACACAACGGAAAATACTGTATATATATATATATATATCTTTTTTGTCCTGCATGGTGTCCAAAATCCCCCCTCCTCACCAAGTAAACTTGGTGGGGTTGCCGGTTTAGTCGCCGACGACCCGACCATGTGACAGGCTGTACGGGGTTACATGTTACCAGTAGCACTCAAGAGTGACCCGACATATAAAACAAAACCTGACAAAGGGCAGAAGAACTCATAAAAGTCAACAGCCATCCAAAAGTGTATAAATATGTGTATACACATGTACATACTGTATGTATGTATATGTATATGTGTATAAACATGGGTGCATGTGTATGTATATGTGCGGGGACATAAAAATAGTTTGGCTGTTAAACCACTGGGAGTGAAGGACCCTAGCCTTTGTCAGGGCATTGATCTCGGAGAAGGCAACTCAGGAAACTGGGATAACTCCTGCTGTGATCAACTTATCGAGTTTCTTGAAGACATCACCCGGATCACTGATGGCGGCTCATGGGTGGATGTTGTTTACCATGACTTTGCTAAAGCTTTCAATTCTGTGCCACACAAAAAGCTTATGGCAAAACTCTCTGCAATGGGTGTGAAGGATGATCTTTTTAACTGGTTAAAGTCACAGTCGAAGAGAGGTAGTCACGGTTCTGGGACAGCATTCCTCACCATATGAGATGTCATCTGGTGTACCACAGGGATCTGTTCTTGGCCCCCTTTTGTTTGTGGCATATATTAATGACATAGATGCCAACTTAAAGAATGCCACAGTACTGAAATATGCAGATGACATCAAGGTGTACCTTGAGATAAAAAGGACAGATCCTGAACACTATAGATCTTGCTTGCAGTCTGACCTGGACACAATCCAACAATGGATCTCAGACTGGCAACTCAAGCTGGCTCTGGACAAGTGTACCACCATGCATTTTGGGAGTAAAAACCCAGCATCCACATACTCCCGCCACAACACTAATATCAAGAAGTCTTCTTGTTAACGTGACCTGGGGATTACGGTCAACAGCGATTTGCGTTGGACGAAGCACATCTCTAAAATTGTCAAGAAGGCCGAGGGTGTCTTAGCATCACTCAGCAAGACCTTTGTCAGCCATTCTCTAGCTATCTATTTAAGGCTGTACATGGCTATGGTGTGGCTACAGTTAGAATTTGCATCACCAGTCTGGGACCCCTATTTGATCAGAACATTGACCTCCTGGAAACTCTTCAGAGACGTGCAACCAAGCGAATACCCTCCATCAGGTATATACCATACTCTGAGCACCTTGCTTCCCCGGGCATGGATACATTGAAGCTCCGATGTCTGGCAACTGACTTGGTAAACGCCCACAAAATTGTTAACCATCTTGCCAACAACAACCCTGAGTACCTTTTTGATTTCCATGTGTCTAACACACGTGGACATACCCACAAAGTCAGAAAATAGCACAGTTCCCATGACTTTCGGAAACATTTTTTCACGCTCAGAGTTGCTGAAGCATGGAACAAACTACCTGCATCAGTTGTTAGCTGTCGAGACACTGCATCCTTTAAAACCTCCATGCTTCCTGAGATTCGCCAACACTACACCTAATGTTCCCCCTCCTTACACATACACACATGTATATCATGACTCATACACTATTCACTTCCCTGACATTTGTATATTATTCTATGTACTATACATGCACCTTTAACGAGTTGTAGTGCACTGAGCACTTTACACAATAATTTCATTATTATTATAAAACCTGTGACCGGTGGTGTTGATCTTTTCTTCTTTTCGGGTTATAGCTACTGTCGCTCAGAGAGTGGGATTGGCTCAGTGCACAGTTTTTCCTCTCTTTAAAAAATATCTTCATGCACAGGCATTGCTCAATGGAATTAATTAATAATTATTAATAATTGTATATCGTACAATGGCCATACTCGATAACGAGGGGGCAGCCATCATATATATATATATATATGTGTCTGTATGTATATATATATCTGTATGTGTATATATATGTGAGTGTATGTGTATGAGTGTATATATGTGTATATGTATATATATATATACAGGGTGCGGATGATATTTGTTTGCAAGATTACTGTCTAGGAAAAAATAACACAGTAGTTTTATTTTTTAAGATATATTTATCAAACTTGGGTCAGTTTCTCTTCATGACTTGTTCTTTCGATCTCACTCGATACACCCGCCATTGGCTTTGATGACAGCCTCAAGGCAGCCTTGGAACTGGCTACAGGCCTTCATCACTGTCCCCCGACTTAGGCCCCTAAAGGCACTTGTGATCCTGGCCTTCAGATCGTCTTTCGTATTGCAGCTAGATCTGTTGGTGTCTCGTTCCACTGCACCCCACACAAAGAAGTCGAGGGGGTTGCAGTCAGGCGAGCTGGGAGGCCAGATGTCAGGTGAAGTGTGGTCGATGAAGTTCTCTGACAGCCAGGCTTGGGTCTTTCGGCTGTTATGGCAGGACACTGAGTCTTGCTGCCACACATACGGCCTACCTGCAGCTACCTGGTCGATCCAGGGCTTTACTACCTCGCTCAGAACATGGATGTAGCCATCGGTGTTCAGCTTGAGGCCCTCAGGGAAGAAGTGAGGTGGCATGACGTCACCTTGACTGCTGACGACACCTAAGACCAATGTTGTCGCTGGAAACTTTGTCTGCATGACTCTGGGCACGTCTTTGGATGAGACACCATTCTCCTGCTGACGCTGAGAAAGTCTGAAATTTCCTTATTTGTCCTCCCGGCGCAGATTCCAAGAAGAACTCCGTGTCTCTTCCACAAATTTGGAGGTTCAAAATTATTCATAATTAATTATTCTGAAAATAAATGATGGAAATATAGTCACTGTTTTTATGAAGACAAGAGTGTCAACGGAAGTAAAAAAAATTTGCATAAAATTGCGAACAAATATCGTCCTCACCCTGTATATGTGTGTCTGTATGTGTATATATATGTGAGTGAGTGTGTGTGTATATATGTGTATATGTATATATATATATATATATATATATATATATATATATATATATATATATATATATATATATATATATATATATATATATATATGTGTCTGTATGTGTATATATATATATATGTGAGTGTGTGTGTGAGTGTATATATGTGTGTATATATATATATATAATATAGGTAAGTTATTCCGGGTTGAATCGGAGGTAACCACAGTAAGTAAGGTACTCAATACATAGCAGAGTATAAAACTATATATAATATATATATATATATTTCTTCCCTTTTCAATCATATAAATATAAATATTCTTACTTAACTCAGTTAATTTAATTTAATTTAATTTTAAATACATATATATATACATAAAATACAAAACCAATATCCCTCATAACTCATTAGAACAACTATCTATTCTATAACATGATATACCCATCTATTTATTTATTTATTTATTTATCTACTTATAACAGAAGAAAAATATTATATTATAAACACATTTTAAACAACTAATAATCGTTAAATATCCCTTTAATATAAATACACATACTATTAAGATATATACTTACATATATACATAGATAATTGTTCGAATATATTTCCGTAAAATTAACGTTATATGAGTTTTTTTTTTATTCATCTTCGCTTTTTTCCTTCTCTCTCTCTCACTATTTTGTCCTTCTCTCTTCTCTCTTCTCTCTCTCCACAGTCGTTTAAATAAACGGTTGTTTTTCAATTATTTACATATCATTTGCATATTCACCCATAAGTTTGAAAAATCCCTAATACATTTCCACTATCCAGTGAATATCCAACTGATAAGGTATGATTTCCTGGGTATGTCTGTATTTATAAAACAAACTTTGTATTTTATCTGAAGAAAGGGTACCAAAGTGTTTTGGTACACTTGAAATATCTTTATATATATAAAAGCGAGGATGTGTGTGTCTGTGTACAACTTTTCATACTTAAGGCTTTTACAATTACCAACTGAATTTGACCAAATTTTCTGTGCACGTTGCACAGGTCGCTAAGATTGTCACATCACAAACATTTTTCAAATCGATCCACGTTGAGCAATAAAAAATCGATATCAAAATTATCGGTAGCAAAATTGATGTAAGGGAGATAACCAACTTTATTGACAATCCTTATAAAAAAGGGAGATAACCAACTTTTCAAAAATATAAACATCACATTCATTTGAAGATAAATCACTAATATTATCGTTTGTTTCTTGTTTATTCTTTGTTGCACTTTCAAAGTTAAAAAAACACTTGTTTTAACTTGTTTCACTATATTAAGTGTTAATTTTCGCGTTAAGGACCTAATCTCGCAGCAGTCTCAAATTGACGAGATTTTGATGATGGTTTGTTTATTTTGAGAACAATCGTTATGGGACTTTCCATTCAAACCATTGGGACCTACAACTTTTACATTTTTAAAACTTTCATAAGCCATGTTGATACAAAAAAAAAATTTGTTGCACTTTCAAAGTTAACTGTAACACTTCAATTCATACATTTTGACTTTACATCTTTTCACCAAATATGCCCCGTAAAAGAAAGTATGCACATATTGGCTATCGGTCGAAGAAAACAATGCGTGTAAATGACGCTCCGCCGATAACCGTTGACTTCACCTTACTCATTACAAGAAATACCAATGAATATGTCATGCAGGATATTTTTGATTATAAGTTAAAAATGTAAATATACACAGCAAAGGATGCTCTCAAAGAATAGATTTTCTCTTATTCTACTCTCATTGTTCTTTTGTTTGTATACAACTCTGCTTTCATTACAACTTTTTGTACTTTAGCAAAACTGCCTGTTTTTTTACAGATTTGCAACGTGTATTGTCTTTAATCATTTGTATAACTACATCCTGTTCAGTGTTTTCTTTCATCATGATCATTGTTTTATGTGTACAAAGATTGCACTAAATATTCGTTTGCATTAATTATTGAAGACTTCTGCTTTTTTGACAGGTTGGGAACAAATAATGTTCTTCTTTTACTTCCTAGCTGTATATTCTTAGCATAATTTCAAACCCCGAGCAACGCCGGGTAAATCTGCTAGTATATAATAAAATAAATATGGTTTTATAAATATAGTTTCCATTTATTTAATATCATTGTATATATAATATATATATATATGTTTGTCTGTATATATATATGTGAGTGTGTGTGATCATAGTTCTGCTGAATGCAGTGTTGACCTTGATATTTCTCTAGTAAAGAAAGGAAAAAATAAAAAAATAAAGTTGATTGTCAAGTTGAACAAGAGAAATAATGTTTCTATTAGTGTTTAGTGTTTCTATTGAGGATATTATATGAAGGCACATAGTTTAGTGGTTAGATCATTGGGCTTGCAATCGAAAGGTTGTGAGTTCGGCTTATAGATGGTAGAGGGGGGCGGCTTATAGATGGTAGAAAGGGGTCGGCTTATAGATGACACCTAAAATATTTGTTGATTAGCTGCCTTGGTTTATAAGTGAGGGTCTGGATTTTTGCCCCTTTCTCAGACATGAAATAGTGGGGGTCGGCTTAGATTCGGATCTGCTTATATTTGAGTATCATCATCATCATCATCATCGTTTAACGTCTATCTTCCACGCTAGCATGGGTTTAGACGGGAGTTGTCCCACTTGAGGCAAGATTGGTCGGGTGACGCGCATATAGGACTATCTGGCAGGTTTTTTACGGCTGGATGCCCTTCCTAACACCAACCACATTTACAGTGTGGACTGGGAACTTTTTACCGTGTTACCTACATGACAACTTAACAGCATGGACTGGATATTGTGGTACCAACATAACTTTACAGAGAAAGGGTGGTGTTGGTGGTAGTGGGGTAGTGGGTTGGGGTGTATTTGGTTTGGAGGGGCCTACTGACTGTAGGTTAACTTTGCATGTAGGGAAGGTGGGTCTTCTGTAATACTGCATGGCACCAAAGATCTCAATCCAGTGACATTGTCTTAGAGAGGTGCAAGTGTGAAAGGTTGAACTTTATCATGTCGTCCCAGGTTTTTCTGGGTCTACCTACTCCGTAATTTCCCTCAATTTTGATCGCCCTGTATATTATGGTAAATTCAGAAGAGAAAGAGTCTTGAACAGATAACAGCACAAAATATCTTATCTGAGGTTTCTAACAATTCCTCCCAATTCCTGTACTATTGTACAGGTATTGGTTTTAACATTGAGGTTCAGAGTTGTATAAAGGTAAACGTACTTTAGTTGTTGAATTGACATCCAAAACGTATCCTTTAGCATCAACTAACTTGCCCTCAGCCTCTGGGTCAAGTATGAGAGGATGGAGAATACATTTCCCTGTAGGAGGCTGAGGGAGATGAGCTAAAATAACCACTCCACCTCATGGGGCTCACACCTGTCGGTGGCCAACTCCGTTATTTATTGACTCCTGAAAGAATGTAAGACAAAAATCAACCTGAGTGGTATTGTTGTAAAGTGGTTAGGGATAGGAAGGGCATCAGGCCATAGAAATCTTGCCAAACAAAGGGTTGGGAGGATCCTCAGTTGTGTCAAAGATATGAAGATCTGTGTTGGTGATCTACACCAAAGGTTCTCAACGGGGGGGCATATGCACCCCCAGGGGGCGTTTGGGAGCAAGGGGGCATTAGGGGGGCGTTTGGAGCTTTGGGGGTGCACTGGAAGAGTCTTTACTTTGGTAAGTTTTATAAGCCATATTTGTATGTCTTTGAGACAGCCAGTGTGAATGCATTTAAATGAGCATGCAGACAGCATAACTATGGTCTGACCGCAGCTGTGAGCAGGTGTGCAGGCATGTTTAGACCATTAACCGGCAATTGAGATCCTAACCACGGAAAAACCCACAGTCAACTGGGTCAATGACACTTCAATCGCAGCCAGTTAGAATATTGTCTTTCCTTCACCGATAACAATGTATTTTATGTCTGAAATTATTGACTCAACCGTAATGAGTTAACACTATGTAGATCTATTTTATTTCCTATTGTATAAATAATATTACAAATAAAAAAAAATAATTAAAAAAACACAGAAGCGGGTAGCACACATATCTAGGACCACATACAACACATAAGCAGGTAATACACACATCTAGGACTACATGCAACACATAATCAGGTAATACAAACATCTAGGACCACATACAACACATAATCAGGTAATACATACATCTAGGACCACATGCAATACATAAACAGGTAATACATACATCTAGGACTGCCTACAACACACAGGCAGGTAATACATACATCTAGGACCAAATACAACACACATTGTATCATGTGCTACGGACGATGCTAGAGCAATGGTCGGCTAACATAAGGGTTTCGTCACTCTTCTGAAGAGAGAAAATCTATCTGTATTTGTTGTTCATTGGGTCATTCATCGACAACACTTGGCTGTGAAGAAACTCAGCAAGCCACTGAGCAAGTCCTTGCAGGTGGCCCTTGATTTCATCAATTTTATCAAACGGCATTCCCTCAATGAACGAATTTTCCAGCAACTGTGCCAAGATAATGACGAAGAATTCGTCAAGTTGCTCCTTCATAAGGAGGTGGCTTTCAAAGGGCAAGTGCCTTACTCACTTCTTTGAACTGTTTGACTCTATCATTGAGTTTCTGCGAGGACGCAACACAGAACTGTACAAGAAAACCCTCAATGTGAGGCAAAACTGCGCCTACCTCACCGACATTGTCGACAAATGCAATAGCGTCATTTTGACTTTGCAGGGGAAGAAGATCACCTTGCTTAAAGCAAGGAATGCTGTGAAAGCATTCCTGGCCAAATTGAATGTCATTGAAAGGAATCTTTGTTGACGGGAATTCTATAATTTTCCTAGTGTCGCCAATGTTCAAAACATTGTAAGCGATAACCAACTCCAAATTTATACCACTCACCTCCGTGCTCTACAAGACAACATGAGAGAACGGTTTGTCGACCTTTTGCCGATGGACATCTCAATGTGGGTAGCAGATCCCTTCACAGCTAACGTCGATGATTTGGACGTTATATTTCAGGAAGAATTCATTGAGCTTCAAGCAGATGACATGATCAAAATTAGATTTCCCAAAATAGGTGAACCCCTTTTTTGGATGCAAGACGAAATTCAGCGTCGATTTCCACACCTACATGCAGAGGCTAAGAGATTTGCTCTGCCTTTTCCAAGCTCATACTTAGTCAAGAGGAGATTTGGTGCTGTTTCCAGAGTGCACAGTAAGGCTTGCAACCGCTACAATGTAATTACATGTGGAGATCTCCGGCTACATCGTACGAAAATCCAGCTTGATGTCAAAGAGTTAGCTAGACTCCATAAAGTTCAAGGATCCCATTGAAATGAGGTCAAAGTTAAAGTAAGTTGATTTATCCGAAAACTTGGATATGCTATTGTCACAAAGCAAACTAACAATTTGTAGTTGCAGTCTGACTGGACTGGAAACCATCTACTACAATTCACTTACTCATTTGTTGTATATATTTTACCATTTACTAATAAATATACCCTCCCGCGTGGTCATGAAAACCCTCTTCCGTGCTCTCTAAGCTCACAAAGCAGAGGGGACATCAAGTTAGATATCAACATTTATTCTGCCTGTTTCATTAAAGGGAAAATTGGAAAGCTTTGAAATGATATAATTGCCACTTTCTTCCAGATGAGAGCACTCTTTGGATAGACAGAGTTGCTCTTGTATAAATGTTCAAAATAGCTGGTATCGCCTGGTGGGAATATAACAAATTCAACTGGTCTTTATTCATAAAAAAGAACATTTATGTTCCTTTTTTTGAAATTTATATATTTCCTTTCAAGGAATGTATTTATACTCTCAGCTGCCTGCAATGGTATCTTTGGAATATTGTTAATCAATTTTTTAGTAATCTACAGATATCGAAATCAGTAGTATATTGAAAAATGGAAAAATAGGAGGGGGGGGGGGGGGGCGTTTCGTGATTTCGAGGGACAAAAGGGGGCGTTTGGCCTAAATGGGTTGAGAACCTGTGATCTACACAATAAACACACCCAGTGCCACACAAAAGCATCCAGTACATCCTGTAAGGTGGTAGTAGGGGTACCATAATTAAATGTGCCAGGTATTCATCATGAAGTGGGCAGTGTAAGGAAGGGCATACAGTTGTAGAAACCATGGAACATATGAGATGTAGTCATCTGATCTGTCTCGGCCTCAGAATGTGACCTGTTTATCTCATTCAAGAATGGAAAATAGACATGAGACGATGATAATGATGATGATGATAATGATGATGATGATGATGATGATGATGGTGATGATTATTATTATGAATCACGACATCACCAATTCTCAAAATGAAAAATTTTACTTTGCTTTTAATAAATGAGGTGTGTCTTATTTTCTCTAAATATAACTTTGTTGTGAGTCATGTATTGTGTTAAAGACATTTATACAACAGATCTGTGTGTGTGTAAGAGAGAGTGAGAGAGTGTGTGTGTGTAAGAGAGAGAGAGGGAGTGTGTCTGTGTAAGAAAGAGAGAGAGTGTGTGTGTGTATTTGTGTAAGAGAGAGTGCCTGTCTAAGAAAGAGTGCGTGTGTAAGAGAGAGAGAGAGTGTGTGTGTAAGAGAGAGAGAGAGAGTATATGTGTGTGTGTGTGTGTAAGAAAGAGAGAGAGTGTGTGTGTGTGTCTGTGTGTAAGAGAGAGAGAGTATGTGTGTATGTGTGTGTGTAAGAGAGAGAGAGTGTGAGCATGTGAGAATGTGTGTGGGTGTCACGCACCAGCTATTCTGCTTAACTAATAACTGTTTCTACTTTAGGCACAAGGCCAGCAATTATCCCAGTGCACTACTGGTACTTTATTTTATCGACCCCGTAAGGATGAAAGGCAAAGTTAACCTCGGCAGGATTTGAACTCAGACCATAAAGGGCCGTAACTTTTTGCTGCAAAGCATGGTGTCCGACCCTCTACCAATACTGCCAATCCATCGCCTTAACTAATAATTTAACGAAAGAAGGGTGAAATATTGAATAGTTATAGGACAAGAGGGGAAATATTTTCCTGGGTCACTTGATTCAGCAGTTTAAATCCTCAATTGGAGCAAAATTATTGTGTTCAGTGCTCAGGTGCACTACAACTCATCAAAGGTGCTTTTACTTTCTCTTTTCTTTATTTCACTTATACCATAAAGCCCCTTCCAAAAAAAAAAAAAAAGCAGTAGGAGTTACACACTTTTACACTTTCCCTACTACCACCCACCCCTTGCTAAAGTAGAGGGCATTTATTTTACCTGCTTAATAACTAATGGAAATAGAGCCAGTGATGAATGTTGTGAAGAGAAATGGAATAAGATGGTTGGGTCATGTGTTGAGGAAGTATGAAAGTGATTGGATGTGAGGAATGATAGAAATATGAGAGCCGGCTGAAAATTCCATAGGTTGACCAAGATACTCTCATGGAATGTGACCAAATGAGGTTTATTTCTCAACATAGTCCCCCTTGCAGTCCAACATGTCTTCCATCAATGTTGCAGGACTTGGATCCCATCGGTGAAGAAGCTTTCATCCTGTTGGTGGAGAAAGTCATCAACAACAGATATAATGTCATCATCATCATCATCATGATCATCATCATCACTGTGATACTGGTTCCCAGCCAAGTGTTTTTCCATGCTGGAGAACAGATGATAGTGAGATGGGGCCAATTCAGGAGATTAGGGGGGGGGTGATCAACCAGTTCAAAGCCACAGTCACACACAGTAGCCACTGAAACTAGGGACTTGTGTGCATTTAGATCCCTTTTGTCAGTTTTCCTTGGTGTTTGGTCTTGATAGCCTTTTGTAACTGCCTTAGCAAGTTGGCATAGAACTCTCCATGGTGTGGGCCTTTTAAATAACAATAATAATGAAATTATTGTGTACAGTGCTCAGGTGCACTACAACTCATCAAAGGTGCATGTATAGTACATAGAATAATGTACAAATGTCAGGAAAATGAACAGTGTAAGAGTCATGATATACACAGATGTGTATGGAGGGGGAATATCAGGTGTAGCATTGACAAATTTCAGGAAGCATGGAGGTTTTAAAGGATGCAGTGTTTCGACAGCTAACAACTGATGCAGGTAGTTTGTTCCATGCTTCAGCAACTCTGAATATGAAAAAATGTTTCCGAAAGTCATGGGAGCTGTGCTGTTTTCTGACTTTGTAAGCATGTCCACAGGTGTTAGACACATGGAATTCAAAAAGGTGCTCAGGGTTGATGTTGGAAAGATAGTTAATAATTTTGTGGTGTCTACCAAGTCAGTTGCAAGACGTCGGAGCTTCAATGTATCCATGCCCAGGGAAGCAAAGTGTTCAGAGTATGGTAGATGCCTGATGGAGGGTATTTGCTTGGTTAAATGTCTCTGAACAATTTCCAGGAGGTCAATTTTCTGAGCAAGATAGCGGTTCCAGACTGGCGATGCAAATTCTAAGTTTGGACACACCATAGCTTTAAATAAATAGCTGGAGAGTGGCTGACAAAGGTCTTACTGAATGGTGTTAAGACACCCTCGGCCTTCTTGACAATTTCAGAGATGTGCTTCGTCCAACGCAAATCGCTGCTGACAGTAATGCCTAGGTCATTTTCACAAGAAGACTTCTTGATATTAGCATTGTGGAGGGAATTTGTGAGCACTGGGTTTTCCCCTAAAAAAGCATGGTTGTACACTTGTCCACAGCGAGCTTGAATTGCCAGTCCATGATCAATTGTTGCATTGTGTCCAGGTTTTATTGCAGGAAAGATCTATAGCGTACCAGATCTATCCTTTTTATTTCAATGTATCCATGGACCTTCAATGTATCCATGCCCAGGGAAGCAAGGCATTCAGAGTATGGTAGATGCCTGATGGAGGGTATTCGCTTCATTGCACGTCTCTGAACAGTTTCCAGGAGATCAATATTCTGAGCAAGATAGGGGTTCCAGACTGGTGATGCAAATTCTAAGTGTGGCCACTGCTTTTGAGGACAGTCAATAAACACAGTGTCTTTTATATTCTAAAAAACTGAGATCATCACCATCCCTGGAGATGAAACAACCTTGGCCTTCTTAGGAACAGGTGAGGAGGGGTCTTTACGTTGCATGGATTTCTCTTTGTCTCTGGTTCAAAGTGATGAATCCAACACTTGTTCTGGGTTAGGAAATGTTCAAGGAAACCATCAGAATCTCTCAAACAATGTCAGATTATCCTGTAATGTGATCAGCCTGGTGCACTTTTGATCAGGTGTCAGAAGATATGGCACTTACTGAGCAGAAACCTTTGTCATGCCAAGTTCATTGTGCATAATATTCTCAACTCTCTCTCAATGTTATTATGCTAATAACATTGGCTATTTGATTTATAGTCAACTGCATGTCATTAATCACCATGTGGTAAACATGATCAATTGTGAAGGTGCATGGCTTAGAAGTTAGAGCATTGGGCTTGCATTCGAAAGGTTGTGAGTTCAATTCTCAGACCGGGTAATGTGTTGTTTCCTTGAGCAAGACACTTTATTTCACATTGCTCCAGTTTACTCAGCTGTAGAAATGAGATGATAGGACTGGGGTCCCTATCATTAAATTACCCAAGACACCTCCAATGAGATATACCTTGGAGGAGGCCAGCTAAACCTGCATAGGTGTGAGCTGTCACACACACACAAACATGATCAATGTTTTCCTTGGTGGTGACAGTTGCACAACATCCAGCCTGGAGTCATCTTCAACACTCTACCTTCCTCTACCTTCCCCTCCTAAATTCAGCAGCCTACTTTTGCACTGTAGATAAAGGTGGAACATCATCTCCTAATATAGCAGCCATGTCAGCATGAATGTCCTTGGGAGTCATAGCAACCATGTCAGCATGAATGTCCTTGGGAGTCAAACCCTTTATCCGCAAGTACTTGATAACACCGCAATGCCAAATTTTGTCCATTTCCAAGATATGTCACTACTTTTGAAGTCTTCTTTGAACAGTCAGATGTCAGTTTACCTTGAAAGAAACAATAAAGTTATTAATACGAAGAGTCAAATTTAATGCATGCAAGATGTCACAGCTCTAGCATCACTCCTTCATAGTCAGCCTATGAACTTTTCAGTCCTTCCCCCTCCAAACACACACATATATATATATCATCATCATTTTACGTCCGCTTTTGCCTGCTTGCAAGGGTGGGACGG
The DNA here is from genome assembly GCA_964016885.1 of Eledone cirrhosa. NCBI lineage: Eukaryota > Metazoa > Mollusca > Cephalopoda > Octopoda > Eledonidae > Eledone > Eledone cirrhosa. The sequence goes on from OZ024740.1 coordinate 18,152,036, forward strand.
GAACTGATTCTGGCTTGATTTCTACAGCTGGATGCCCTTCCTAACACCAACCTCAGTTACAGTGAGTGCTGGGTGCTTTTTTTCCGTGGCACCTCCACGTCCACTTTGCAGTGGAATGATAGGGACCCCAGTCCCTATCATCTCATTTCTACAGCTGAGTAAACTGGAGCAATGTGAAATAAAGTGTCTTGCTCAAGGACATAACACATCACCCGGTCTGAGAATTGAACTCACAACCTTTCGATTGCAAGGCCAATGCTCTAACCACTAAGCCATGTGCCTCCTACAAAAATATTAGGAAGCCTCCCTGGCGGGGAATCGAACCCACTATACTACCGAGGACCTCAATATATATATATATATATATATAGAGAGAGAGAGATTATAAAGAGTTGGGACCCGATGGCTGAGCTCTTGCCATTTCAACAGACTATATATAGTTCCCGTCCCACCCTTGCAAGCAGGGAAAAGCGGACGTAAAATGATGATGATGATGATGATATACATATAGGACAGGCTTCAATACAATTTCCGTCAATCAAACTCTCCAAAGCTTTAACAGAAAACATGTAGTTACGAAGTGAATATCGTTTATTCACAGTTGTATAAAAAAGGAAATATAATTATTTCTACTTTTAGCACAAGGCCAGCAATTATCCAGTGCATTACTGGTACTTTGTTTTATCGACTCCGTAAGGATGAAAGGCAAAGTTAACCTTGGCGGGATTTGAACTCAGATCGTAAAGGGACGACCTTCTACCGATACTGCCAATATAATTATACAATATAAGGCTTACAGAATGAAAATATAAACACATATAATATATACAAAGCATATAAATAAATTTACAGTAGAATAACATAGTAAATATGTTTTAAATATATACATAAATGACATTACAAATGCTTAAATAACATTATAAATTGCTCGCGATTCTTTCAGAAAGATATATTCCTTTAATGTTACAATATTAAAGAAAATATAAAGGAAGGGGTGAACACCCGAACCAACACCAGAGCAAAAGACAGCAGTGTCGCGAGGAGTACCGGGCAACCTCTCTAATGATTTCTGAGACAAGCCAGCACACTTGCAGCGTTACCTCGGGTGATGGCGAGGCTTATGCGCTGGAACAACCAAGTGCCCTCGTGAGATTCGTCAGTTACCTCCATTAGGCGAGCCACCAGTGAATAGAGGAAACTCGCAGTCAGCAGCCTAACTCCCCCGAACGTCTCGAAAGCCACAGGCTGGAAAATGTAGTTGGCCGACGGAACTCAGTATTTAAGGGTTTTGCCCCATTCAGCTGCAGAAGCTGTGGCTTTCTCCCTAATTACAGCATCCAGGATGTGTGAAGAAGCAAAAGAGTCACGAACTGTGACGTCTCAGACAAGGCACCTGCCTCTCGACCAGCGGCACAGGGTAAGGATGTCAGGTCTTTTTCCGTCACTTCTGGACAACCCAGATGGTTCCAAGATTGAGGGGATGTTTGTCTGAGCCAAAGCTCTCTTCAGGATAAGGTTTAGCTCCGTGTGACGCGCCAAGCGACCGGCATTTAGGCGGCAAGAAAGACCGTGGAGGCCTGTGGAGTCAAGGAGTTTGCCGCATCGACACCTCAAACCCATACAGACGTCAGCTCCCACTCTGAGGGCGATGAAGACATGAAGTTCATCCAGGCTGAGTAGGCCACCACCGTTAGCCATCGGTAGGGCATCAACCCAGTCACCTGAGTATTTGGCGCTGGCAGATAGTAAGCGGCACCTTGCAAACTGATCCGACTGGACGAAGAGGGAGTCGAAGGTGGCCCTTGAACTTGTAGTGACCTACATTCCGCGGGCTCACATACATTCTCTGTGCGTGATTTGGCTCAGCTCAGCCAATCAGCGCCAGTAGAAGAGGATGTATCCCTACGCGTCCTGAGGGAGAAATTACCCGCGAAGATTTGAAGAATCTCTCTCTCGCACCAGGACATTCGAACCAGCAACACGTACATGTGACGGTGAGATTTTGCTTTCCGGCGCAATGGCACATTCCCTTTTGTAACCTCATTTTTATGTGTAACTTCAACCATACAAGTTAACAAACATTATTTGTGCTACAAGGAACCTCCCATGCTGTTAAAAACTTATGCTGTCCCAAGCTCTCTGATTTCTACTGTCCTTCACCTTGTCAGGAACAGACAAGCCCAACTCACTCCAATGTTGGAGAGCTTCATCCAACTCCCTGTTGGAACTATTCCATGTTGGAGAAGAGAGGATGTTGCTCATCAGGGTAGAGCAAGTGTGGGTAGAGGAAAGGAAGCAAGTGAGAGAGAGGAACAAATATTTATGAAGACCAAGACCCCCAGATCGCTAGGGCAACGCAGCCTGATCGCGGGACTCTGGAGAGAGTCTAACATTGACCAGGCACTCGAGTCTCTCGAAGATTAGGTCATTGAAGCATTGGAGGCAGGATGGAAATCTATGAGAGGGTCTGACCCTGAGCATATATAGAAGCTTAGGAATGAAAAGGTAGTTTCTGAGTATAAAGAAACCTTGATGGGGTTCGATAACTTCAATATTCTTCAGCAGCTGCTCAAGGCCAGCCATCTTCGATTGGAAGATTGACTCGAAGGCGAGGTCTATAATTGGGGCTCCTAAGGAGCACCAAGCTGGCGGGGAAGGGACCGCAATGGAAGGGAAGGACTCCATAAAGAGGTCGATTATCTGTTGGTATTGAGAAGCCAGGTGGTTGAGGATCCAGAACTCACATTTCGAGCTATTGACCTGGAGACCCCGGCGGCCAAGCTCCTCAACCATTTTGTTAGCCGTAGCGAGAACCATATCCGGAGTTCCCACCAAACAAGCTTCTTCGAGATACCAAACGTTAAGGTCCAACTCAACCCCATCTTGGTGACGTCATCAATGCCCAGTGCAAACAGAGCGGGCCTGAGTGGGTCGCCTTGTTGGACTCCTGAGGCAGAGGTGATTATTTGGTCACCGAAAGAGAGGTAGGAGGGCTCCCGATAAGCCTGCCAAACAAAGTGGGAGAGTTGTGAGACCCTCTCTCTTACTGAGCCGAGGACGACGTTGCGACGTAAAGGCATTCTTGAGGTCAAGTTTGAGGATGACCTTGGGGGACAAGGAGGGCAAGTTGGTAAAGGCTCTTGAAGCGTGGGCAGCAGTCTCACATCCCAACTTGGTACCTAAATCATACAACGAAGTTTATACCGTATATAAAGACAAATAGAAATACAATAAAATTAAATATTAAAGTATATTTTTTGTTAGTTTCTCCAAAATATGTGTTACAGAAACATAAACATTTTATTTGATGTTTTACAACCCAATACAAGACAGAAAAATATAATAAAATGCCAAGGAAAGATAACTTCATCATATATTGAGTTATCGCCCTGAAACTGCAATACCTTTTTCTTGGTAAATAAACCAAATTTTACGAGACGAGGCAGTCTTTCTCTATAAAGTCATTATACCTTCTAGAAATAACAGCCAAATATACATATTACGCTGCCTGTTGTCTTGAAAATGTTGGGACACATTAGATAACGTGATTGTAGATAGACAGTGCACGAGAGACGAACCTACAGTCACGGCAGATCTACTCAGTTACATAAACCGGTGCATTGAAACAGATATCTCCAGTAATAATTATACCGCCTGAATTGTATAGCTTCCCCTTTTTACTGTAGCCAGTGAATATACAGTGAACAATATCTGACATTAAATAAATACATAAATAAATACTTCCAGAATGACTGCTTCTGCTGTTTATAGTCATCAGTTGTTATCATTTAGCCCCAAGGCGGTATTTATCATTTCTGTCTTTTTTTAATTAAATAATATATATATATCCGGGAGCTTCCAACCGACATGGTCGCATTCTTTAAGGGTATGTCAATATTTGTTTATAAAACTGATCTATATTATATTTTATCTGATGAAAGTGCATCATAATTTGCTTTGGTGTCCTTGAAATATGTATAATGAAATAAATATGGTTTTATAAATATAGTTTCCATTTGTTAATATATTGTATTTTTACTCCAATAATTTGTTGAGTGCTTTATATCAGTTATAAAAATATTTGCTTGTTGTATCCCAACAAATTAAATATAACTTCTACACACACATATATATATATATATATTTATATATATAAGCATGTTCACGCACATACATATATGTATACAGATTTACAGTTGTATGTATATATATATACATACATGCACACACATATATATATGCACGTATGGATTCACCGAACATTTATTATAATGCTTGGTGTGTTTGTAAACAAACATTCCGTATTAAGCCGTAGTGTCCAGCAACCATCGTTGCTCGTTTGTTCAACACTGACAAAGGAACGCTGTACTAGTTTCAAGCTTATTAGCTATCGTTAGCAACGTATACCTTCCTGCCAGATTGTTGAACGTATATACTTACCGTATGCATATTAACGGCTGAGTAGCCCAATTTGCATATCGAGTGGGTTAATCGGCCGGGTGCACCGAAAAAGATAAACGGAAAAAATGAAACGAAATTTCATTTCCCACTCTTTGTACGGCTGTTACTTAAATATAAGCATGTACACGCACATACATATATGTATACAGACGTACAGTAGTATGTATATATATATACATACATGCACACACATATATATATGCACGTATGGATTCACCGAACATTTATTATAATGCTCGGTGTGTTTGTAAACAAACATCCCGTATTAAGCCGTAGTGTCCAGCAACATCGTTGCTCGTTTGTTCAACACTGACAAAGGAACGCTGTACTAGTTTCAAGCTTATTAGCTATCGTCAGCAATCGGTGCTCTGAAATAGCTATATATATATGAATGTATATATATTGTGTATTTAGCAATACACTGTATGCTTAATTAAAAGCATTTCGAAGTCCTTATGCTATTGTTTTAGAGTGATAGTCTCACTTACTTTAATTTTCAGCAAACAGAGGAGATAAAGCCGACAGAGCCCTGTTTCGCATTTGTTGATGCTTATCAAAGCCAACTACTCCTGTTGGCCGAAAATCATGGATGTTTGATTCTTATAGAATTCTAGTAAATAATCAGGAACTGATTATACAGAGCGGTTGCCGGTCAAGCAGAAATTGAAAATTAGAATTGGCTCTTCGAAAGGCTTTTAAATGGTCTTCGAAATGCTTTTAATTAAGCATACAGTGAATTGCAAACTACACTATATATATATATATATATATATATATATATATATAACGAAGGAATTGTGGTAATGAACCAGATGGACCATAACGCACCAAAGTACTCAATACTTAGGGTAGTAGAGTGGGTAATAGGAAAAAGTATGACCCCCGACGGCAGAGCTCAAGCCGTTTCGACGGCTATTTCAGTCCAGAAATAGCCGTCGAAACGGCTTGAGCTCTGCCGTCGGGGTCATACTTTTTCCTATATATATATATATATATGTAGAAGGTGAGTAATATTGTAGAACAATAAAACTATGCATATATCAGATAAGTAGCACTCAACAGTTGGTATTATGCGCATTTCGAAAACAACATCATCCTGGGACAAAAATTGTGTTCTCATCAGATAAAATAAGGTAACATGATATGAGGCCTAAAAACACTTGTTTACAGGAAAGTGCAAAGCCTACATATGACAAAGTATAAGAGTAAGAAAAAGATAGGAAAATAGAAAAAGGGGAGAAGAAGGAGAAAAAGGTAAAAGAAAGTGAAGAGAGGAAAAAAGGAAAAAGAAAGAAGGAAGAGAGAGAGAGAGAGAGAGAGAGAGAGAGAGAGAGAGAGAGAGAGAGAGACTTTTGATCAGGAACGCTGTCAAAATGAGCTGTAAATAACGGCTAAAAAGTAAATTGATGAGGTGTATGTGCGAATATTATAGAAGGTGTTCAAATATTAGAGGTCTAAAATATAGAAACTGGGTATATTATTTTATATTGGGTTTAAATACTAAAACTTGGATTAAGAAGTGTAAAAATGTATTAATAAAATAAAATTAAATTAAAATAAAATAAGTATAAAAAATATTTTTATATAAAATAAAAAATAAAAAATAAAATAAAATAAAATAAAAAAATAAAAATAGTCTATCTATGTCAAAATAAAAAATTGCTATTAAAAATCCATATATGTGGGGTATACTATTTAATTATTATTTAATATCAACAAGTAAATAAAGGAAATTGCTAGAATGATTTAGAAACGTAGAAAAAACATATGATGCATATGGTAAATTTTTCAACTAGACATAAATTACAAACACTAGATAAGGAAGCATTGGAGTATGGAGATGCGTTGTAGATTTTATGCCAAGAAATTTCGTAATTAATGTTTTTGTCTTTTAAGGACGAAATAGGCTCTGAGAGTGCAGTGCTGGTCCTTTTAAGTGGATATTTAAATGTATAAGAATGATTATAGAATCTTGCTTTAAAATAGGTAGAAGTAGAGCCAATGTAGGTATAGGTATGTGTACTAGTTACCACTTTACATTCATATACTAGGTTTTTATCGAGACAGAAATTACTAAGAGGACAATTAGTTCTAATAGGGCAGTTGCATTTACGATTAAGATTATTTACAGTGTTATTGGCAAGTGGCCCAGGGTTAATTATATTAGGAACTGGAGTGGTGGAATTAACTAAAGGAGGTGCTAAAGTTTCTAGATTTACATTACTATTTGATGTATTCCTCAAAGTTACGTTTGACGTCGTATTTATATTTGTGTTATTTTGCCGAGAGTTTACATTGACGTCAGGCCTTATAGTGTTATTATTATGACTCTCATGGTTGGATGCATATAAGTTATTCTTTAATATTTTAGAATTATGTCTTGAGATAATATTAGAAATGTTCGAGGTAGTGGAATATGAGAATTTAATAGTATGCTTATTGAATATCTTGCTATATATATGTGGAGGGAAGCTGTTATATAAAGCCCTAAAAAATAATTTAGGGATATTATTACTAACGGAACTACACGTGGGACAGAGAAGTCACATCGTGTTTAAGGGCAGTGAACCAGTGGCCTCTTATATATATATATATAGTGGAATAAAACAAGGACGATTGGTTACTCCTTCATTACCTTCATTACGTTTATTGGTTGGTGACGGGCGTTTCGCCACTGATCAGCTCAAGGTTTGATCTGTATCGATCTAGCCCATTGATCTAGCTAGATCGATACAGATCAAACCTTCAGCTGATCAGTGGCGAAATGCCCGTCACCAACCAATAAACGTAATGAAGGAGTAAGCAATTGTCCTTGTTTTATTTCACTATAATACACTCTGTCTAGCTGTACACCTCGACACAGAAGTGAACCTAAACATCGAGTGCTCACCCGGGTGAACCTACAGTAACTCCAAATTACACTCCCTGGATATATATATATTATCATCATCATCATTTTACGTCCGCATTTCCTTGCTTGCAAGGGTGGGACGGGAACTGATTCTGGCTAGATTTCTATAGTTGGATGCCCTTCCTAACACCAACCTCATTTACAGTGAGTGGTGGGTGCTTTTTTGCTGTGGCACCTCCACGACCACTTTGCAGTGGAATGATAGGAACCCCGGTCCTATCATCTCATTTCTACAGCTGAGTAAACTGGAGCAATGTGAAATATATATATATATATATATATATATATATATCTATCTATCTATATATATATATATATATATATATATATATATATATATATATATATATATATATATATATATATATATAACGAAGGAAATGTGGTAAGGAACCAGGTGGACCATAACGCACCAAAGTACTCAATACTTGAGGTAGTAGAGTGGGTAATAGGAACCAGTAAGACCCCGACAGCTGAGCTCAAGCCGTTTCGACGGCTAATTCTGGACAGAATTAGCCGTCGAAACGGCTTGAGCTCAGCTGTCGGGGTCTTACTGGTTCCTATATATATATATATATATATATATATATATATATATATATATATATATATATATATATATATATATATATATATATAAGAGAGTATTGAAGTTTGCTTGAAGCATTGTAGAATAATAAAAAAAATTTTTTTATTTTGGTCGTTTTGGAAGCCTCAACAATGCAGATGGGTAAATCTCCGGGTAACAGAATCCGGTGGTGAAGAGAAAGATGTAAGGGGATATTGAATGAGATGTATAGTGTGTAGAGGAACGTAGGAAAGAGCGTAAAAAATAAAAATAATAACACGAGATAGAGTTACCATGGGAGAGATTTAATTGTCCCTATATTTCGGATTTGCATCCATCACCTGGGGGTTTTCTGGGCAGGGAAGTTATCTGTCGGAGAGGAACGGTACGTGGCCTCTGTTGTCCCCTGTTTGTATGTAACTATATATATATATATATATATATATATATATATATATATATATATATATATATATATATATATATATATATAAACGTTTGAATATGTATAATAAAGCCAAAACAATGCAGGTATGGACATAGAATGAAGAATGCAAATGCAAAAGATATTGTTGACAATTCGTCTTTTACCTTAGATTTATTTAAATGTCCTTAATTTTCGAGATAATATCTCTTCTTCAGAGGGAAATAAAGGTCTCAAACCAGCGTTCTAACTAGCTTGCCAAGCCATGCTGACAGGAAATAGTATAGAGTATCTGTTCTATCTCTAATGTCAAAGAGTTAAAATTAGGTGGATAAAGAGTAGTCTCCCTTTAAAAGGGGTTTGTTTTGGTTTTTTTTTTATATACATGCCTGTTTAAGTGTGTGGGAGAATGCATGAAGGTGTAAGTATGTGAGTGTGTGTGTGTGAGTGTGAGAAGATAAGTCTATTCGTAAATGTGGGGGATAGGTGTTATCTGGTGTTAGAACTGGTTTTGTGTGTGTATGTGTGAGAGAGAATAAGTGGAGGTGTAAGCGTGTGTGTGTGTGCGTGCGTGCGTGTGTGTGGGGGTGTGTAAATATGGGGCTAGAAGCCCTATCAGGTTATAAATTGGGTGTTGAGTTCTAGTCTATTATTGATTGGTGGTTGTGTTTTATCTATAATTAGTGCTTCCTTAATTCTAAGATTGCCGAGGTTTCTTTCCTTAGTTTCTATCCTAACTGTTATGGTTTTGTCGGTGTTTTTGCATTTAACTAGGTGTTTCTTAAATGAGGAAGCGTTAGTATTGAGGTGTTCTTTTATTCTTATGTGGAGTGGTCTGGTGGTGCTACCTACGTAGAAGTTGTTGCATTTGTCACACTCTAGTCTGTATACGACGTAAGCCTGGTGGCATTGGTCTGTGTCGTTGATGGGGCAGTTGGCTAGTCTGCAGCAGTTGTCATGTCTGATGGAGTGTCTTTTGGTTAGCTGTCTTTGGTTAGTGAAAAGATATCAAGGACGATTGGTTACTCCTTCATTACATTTATTGGTTGGTGACGCGCGTTTCGCAACTGATCAGCTCAAGGTTCGATTTGTATCGATCTTACCCAACTCTGTAATCTGCAGCTCGATGGACCCCTTGAAATGCTAGTAGAAAAATATATATATTACAAATTGACACCAAAGTGAAATGCACAAAATTGTATGAGAAAATTGGTAAAGATTTGATATCAACACAAAATAATTGTTTCTACTTTTTGGCACCAGGCCAGTAATTACCCAGTACATTACTGGTACTTTATTTTATCGACCCCGTAAGGATGAAAGGCAAAATAAACCTCGGCGGGATTCAAAATATTGTTTCTGATTTTAAGTGCAAGGCCAGGGGAGGTCGATTAAATCAACACCAGTGTGTCACTGGTACTTTATTTTATCGACTCTGTAAGGTTGAAAACCAAAGCTATCCTTGGCAGGATTTGAAATCAGAACATAAAGAGCCGTAACTCTATGCTGCGAAGCAGGGTATCTGACGCTCTACCAATACTGCCAATCCATCACCCTATATCAACACAAAATAGTAATAAAATATTTAATTTTACAAACATTTTAAACTCAATTTTACCAACATATACCATCGCTAGCATCTGCAGACACTCGGCTGTATTCTAAACTTTATCTACAGTGTGTCATTTGGGTGTTTTAATGTTACAGTTAGATTTCTCTTAAACCAATTAGACATCCGTTATAAATACATTCCACATTTCTACAATATATATATATATATATATATATATATATATATATATATATATATATATATATATATATAATATATATACATACACATACATTCACACACACACATGCATGTATATAAATATCAATATATATATACATACACATACATTCACACACACACACATGCATGTATTTAAATATATATATATACATATAAGTTTTAATATAGATGAGATTCTACAGGACTAGAACTGTTTCATTCTTTAGAAATCATCAGAATTATATATATATGTATATATATATATACATATATATATACATACACATACATTCACACACACATGCATGTATATATATATATATATATATATATATATATATATATACTTGTTTTATTATTAATTAAGGGCGGTGGATTGGCAGTATCGGTAGAGGGTCGGACGCCATGCTTTCCAGCATAGTTACGTCCCTTTACGATCTGAGTTCAAATCCCGCCGAGGTTGACTTTGCCTTTCATCCTTACGGGGTCGATAAAATAAAGTACCAGTAATGCACTGGGTAATTGCTGGCCTTGTGCCTAAATTGGAAACAATTATTAATTAAGCTTAGATTAGTTGTAGGCAGGAGACTACTGTCAATCATCTCGGCCTATGCTCCCCAAGCAGGCCTAGGCAAAGATGAGAAAGACTGCTTTTACGAGCAACTTTTACAAACAACCGCAATGACAGAGGACGGAGACATCGTTATGCTAGCGGGAGACTTCAATGGTCATGTTGGTCAGTTCCAGGATGGTTACACTGTGGTACATGGTGGGCACGGTTACGCAGGTACACGGTGATGCAGGTACATTGACTATTTGCAACACAAACTTCCAGAAACCTGCCAATCACCTAATAACCTACAAATCTGGTGAGCACATAAGCCAGATTGACTTCTTACTAGTTAGGCAGCGGGACAGGCAGATAGTGTCTAATACCAAGGCATACCCTGGGGAAGAATGTACCCCACAGCATAGGTTAGTTGTTAGTGATATCTCAGTAAGCAAGAGATGGAATGAGACATATAGGAAGGTGTGGAGAAGTAAGGTCTGGAAGCTAAAAGACCTTTCACTAAAATACAAATTTAGGAAAGCCCTTCAAGATGTATATGACGAAAAAGAAGACGATTTAGAGACGTATGACTAGATAATAACTGGAATTTCTTACGTGACAACTTGCTGCAGGCTACTGATGAAACTTGTGGCTGGAGCAGAGCTCAAACCAGACAGAGAGTGACCTGGTGGTGGAACAGCACAGTAGATAAGGCCATTAGAGACAAAAGGCTAGCATGGAAGGCTTGGAAAAAGGGTGGGAGTAGGGAAGAATATACAGCCACTAAGAGAGAAGCTAGATGTCAGGTGTACTTAGCACGCAGGGAGGTGGAGAGTAGGAGGTTTGCCAATGTTCTGCGACGAGAAGATCAGAGGCGTGCGGTGTTCCACATTGCAAGGCAGTGTGTCAATGCAAATCAGGATCTTGTTGGAGATAAATGTGTCCGGGATGATACCGGTGTACTTAGTGTCACAAATGATCAGAAAAAGGAGGCCTGGAAATGTCATTATGAGAGACTGATGAATGTGGAGAACGAATGGGAGAGAGAGAAATTACCCTTAGTAGATCCGACAGAGGGACCAGCTATTGAGATTGACGAATATAGGGTCCAAGAGGCGATTAGGGAAATGAAAAATGGTAAGGCTGCTGGACCATCGGGAATAGTTGCTGAGATGCTGAAGGCATCAGGGGACGTAGGCACTAAACTGGTTGCACGCATCATCAATCAGGCTATATTTGGTGGTGTCATACCCAAAGACTGGTGCAGCAGTATTCTCATAAATTGCTACAAAGGTAAAGGGGATGCTTTGGAGAGGAGCAATTATAGGGGTATACAACTGATAGATCAGGTTATGAAAGTGGCAGAAAGGATATTAGCACAAGTAATTAGAGAAAGGGTCAAACTAGATGAGATGCAGATTGGTTTTGTGCCTTGGAAGAGTAAAACAGATGCCTTCTTCTTGTTGAGACAATTGCAAGAGAGGTTCTTAGAGAAAAATAAGCCACTATACTTAGCCTTTGTTGACCTAGAGAAGGCCTTTGATAGGGTACCCCGATCTGTCATCTGGTGGTCCCTAAGGAAGCTAGGTGTTGAGGAATGGCTTGTGAGGACAGTGCAAACTTTGTACAGAGGTACTCTCAGTAAAGTCAGGGTAGGAATGGAGTTTAGTGAGGAATTCCAGATACAAGTAGGAGTACATCAGGGTTCGGTCCTCAGCCCGCTCTTGTTCATTATAGTCCTCCAAGCCATAACAGAGGAGTTTAAGACTGGCTGTCTATGGGAACTTCTCTATGCTGACTATCTGGTTCTTATAGCAGAATCAGTAGAGGAGCTAGAGAATAAATTCTGGCTATGGAAACAGCAGTTGGAAGCAAGAGGACTGAGAGTGAACCTAGCTAAGACAAAAGTGTTGATGAGTAGAAAAGAGGACAAAACCCTGATTCCGTCAGGGAAATGGCCATGTTCGATATGCAGAAAAGGAACTGGCATAAATTCTATAAAATGCACACAATGCAGATCCTGGGTACACAAGAGATGTAGCGGGATAGCAGGCAAACTAACAGGTAGGGAGAAATATGTATGCAGTAGATGTACAGGGAAATTAGACAGTAGAAGTCGCATTGATAGACACATTTTTCAAATGCAGGAGGGCGCTATAGAAGTGGTGGATAGCTTCTGGTACCTAAGAGATCAGATTAGCATGGGAGGAGGGTGTTCCGAGGCCATAGTATCTAGAATAAGGACGGGTTGGAAGAAGTTTAGGGAGCTGCTTCCTCTGTTGATGAAGAAGGGTTTCTCCCTGCGTACGAAAGGCCGGTTGTATGATGCCTGTGTGAGGAGCGCGATGCTGCATGGTAGTGAGACATGGGCAGCAACTGCATAGGATATGCGACGGCTGGAGAGAAATGAGGCAAGCATGCTCCGTTGGATGAGCAGTGTAAATGTGCGTGAACGACCCAGCATAAATGTGTTGAGAGAGAAACTGTGTCTGAGAGGGATAGAATGTAGTGTATGGGAGAGGAGACTGAGGTGGTATGGACATGTGATGCGCATGGAGGATGACCGATGGGTGAAGAAGTGCCATGAAATGCCAGTTGAAGGAAGACGTGGTAGAGGTAGACCACGAAAAACATGGGTGGAGGTGGTGAGAACAGACCTCAGATCATTGAAGCTCACGGTGGAGATGACGAAGGACCGTGACGAGTGGAGAGATGCTGTGCTGAATAAGACCCGTCCCACCAAGAAGAGGGCATCTGTTGTACTCTACCCAGGCACAAAACCAAACTGCATCTCATCTAGTTTGACCCTTTCTCTAATTACTTGTGCTAATATCCTTTCTGCCACTTTCATAACCTGATCTATCAGTTTTATACCCCTATAATTGCTCCTCTCCAAAGCATCCCCTTTACCTTTGTAGCAATTTATGAGAATACTGCTGCACCAGTCTTTGGGTATGACAGCACCATATATAGCCTGATTGATGATGCGTGCAACCAGTTTAGTGCCTACGTCCCCTGATGCCTTCAGCATCTCAGCAACTATTCCTGATGATCCAGCAGCCTTACCATTTTTCATTTCCCTAATCGCCTCTTGGACCCTATATTCGTCAATCTCAATAGCTGGTCCCTCTGTCGGATCTACTAAGGGTAATTTCTCTCTCTCCCATTCGTTCTCCACATTCATCAGTCTCTCATAATGACATTTCCAGGCCTCCTTTTTCTGATCATTTGTGACACTAAGTATACCGGCATCATTCCGGACACATTTATCTCCAACAACATCCTGATTTGCATTGACACACTGCCTTGCAATGTGGAACACCGCACGCCTCTGATCTTCCCGTCGCATATATGTATATATATATATATGTATGGGCTTTCCTGATGATTTCCTCAGAATGAAACACTTCTAGTCCTGTAGAAGCCAATTCTATGTTAAATATATATATATATATATATATATATATATATATATATATATATATATATATATATATATATATATATATATATATATATATAAATATATGTATATATCATCATCATTATCATCATCATCACCGTTTTACATCCATTCTTCCACACTAGCATGGGTTAGACGGGTTGTCCTGTTGTGGGCACTGTTAGGTCGGGTGACCTTGTCTCATATATATTATATTCATATATATATAACCCATGCTAAACCCATGCTAGCATGGAAGATTGACGTTAAACGATGATGATGATGATGATGATGAACCAAAGTTTATATGGTTCGTTGATTATTCAACGAATACAATTTTACAATAGATTAGAAGCACTCAACAGATATTTATCTGGAGTATTTAATATTATTCAAAATATTAATAAATGAAAAATATTCTCATAATCAAAATATATATTTTATTATACATATTTCAAAGGTACAATGGTGTTTAAGTACGTTTTCATCAGATAAAATATATAAAAGATTGGATATCCAATCTCTTATATATTTTATCTGATGAAAACGCACTTAAACACCATTGTACCTTTGAAATATGTATAATAAAATATATATTTTGATTATAAGAATATTTTTCATTTATTAATATTTTGAATAATATATATATATATATATATATATATATATATATATATATATATATATATATATATATATATATGTATGTGTATATACATTTACACACATATCAATATAAACACATATATAAGCATGCAGATGTACTTACACACACCTGTTTTCAAATGCGGGTAGGACCTATAGAGGTGGTTGATAGCTTCCGATACCTAGGTGATCAGATTAGTAAGGGTGGGGGTGTTCCGAGGCCATAGTATCCAGAATAAGGACTCGCTGGAAGAAGTTTAGGGAGCTGCTTGCTCTGTTGACAAAGAAGTACATTATATTCAAAAATTCTAACCATCCTAAAACTAAAAGCCCAGCTGAGGGTACAAATAAATTGTTACGGCTGTCACTGGTGGGGGGGGGGGAGTCACCAGTGGAGGGGACCGGGGCAACTGCCCCCTTTACCCCCCATTAAATTTAGTCCTGCACACACACACACATATATGTATATACATTAAACTTCAGTACTATTTCTGATTGCTAAATTCTACTCTTGACGCATTGATTAACACAAGTCTATGCATGTTATTTGAAGGGAATTTAGTTGCTGTTTCTAACATACATGGCAAACCAGATCATATTTCACCTTAAATCTCTTTCATGATTACTGACCTGAAGCAAAAGAAAAGTAATATTTTACATAATTCTAAGTTAATATTTTCATAGCAGTCAGTTAATATTTTCATATCAATAGACTAACACACCCGTCACACAACATTGAATACAACTTACTCAATACAAATGTCATTTACATAATACACAAATACAATATATTACTGAATAACAACACAAATATACCCAAATCATGTTATATTAGCATGAAAAATATACACACACACACATAATATATATATATGATATATAATACATATATATATATATTGATTGTCAGTGAAATATGTGCCACAGCTTTGTTAGTAAAGGACTTTTTAACATCTACACTGAACTTTACATTCTCTTTACATTCTTCCTCTACTGCGTCTTCCTTCTACTGGGATTTCTTGGCATGTATATATATATATACATATGAAAAACCACAGACCCTCCATCTCAACTCTACTTTTGAAAAGCAGAAGAACTGCGAAACCGGTAAAGGAACCAAATAAATATATATATTTAAAAAAAAAATAAGACTCCAGTTGCATTTTCGATTTCATCTTTTTTTCTTTATACTTTCACTCGTGTAGGACACCTCGGTTATTTTTCATTTTGTAAAAAAACCCTCACTTTCTAATATATATATATATATATATATATATATATATATATATATATATATATATATATATATATATATATATATAGGCATAGGTTAAGTTTAACGTTCTCGAAACTGAAAGTAGGTTTTCTGACAAGTGAATGTGTTTTTTTTTTTTTTTTACAATGAAATTTACGATACACTCTTTGTTTATTTACAACAGGTCTCTATAGTGATATGGTGTTAATTAGTATTGCGTGTGCGATTATTTTCTCTTATATATATATATGTGTGTCTGTATGTATATATATATGTGTGTTTGTATTATATATGTGTTTGTGTCATCATCATCGTTTAGATGTTTTTGTAATATCTTGCTAAAGTTGGCACCAACTATAAACAAATTAAGGCCGGGTCATAAGGGATTTGGGTAAAAACATCTAAACGATGATGATGACACAAACACATATATAATACAAACACACATATATATATACATACAGACACACATATATATACACACATATACACACCCACATATATATAAGAGAAAATAATCACACACGCAATACTAATTAACACCATATCACTATAGAGACCTGTTGTAAATAAACAAAGAGTGTATCGTAAATTTCATTGTAAAAAAACAAACAAACACATTCACTTGTCAGAAAACCTACTTTCAGTTTCGAGGACGTTAAACTTAACCTATGCCATATATATATATATATATATATATATATATATATATATATATATATATTCCAATTCCATCCTGCCCGTCCCCTCAATCTATCTTATTTCACATTCTTTCTTCTGATGAAGGACTAGCGTCCGAAACGTTAAGACCATCTTCCTGCTATATCAAGCGTTAACCTAATATATCCCTTCCATATACTGTACCGATTGTGTTGTTATTTCTGTTTACCTTTTACATA
This sequence comes from Eledone cirrhosa, assembly GCA_964016885.1. Classification (NCBI taxonomy): domain Eukaryota; kingdom Metazoa; phylum Mollusca; class Cephalopoda; order Octopoda; family Eledonidae; genus Eledone; species Eledone cirrhosa. The sequence goes on from OZ024740.1 coordinate 18,168,965, forward strand.
CATATATATATATAGTGAAAGATTGAAGAATAACATAGTCGGCTGTACAAAAAGGGGTTCTTTTTCAAGTATTAACAACTGTTTCATTGATCAGGTGAGTCTAAAGGCCGCTAATCACTCGAAGTTGCGTCACTCGACCTTAAATACAGTGTTTACCTCTGATCAAATCACCGGAATACTGGAGAATTTTACATATGGCATTGGTATATATAGAGATACAACGGAGAATCAAAACAATAACATCAATAATAAAAGATAATGATAAAGAGGTAAAGAAGTTACAGATGTAAAAAATAAGTAAAAATATATAATTGTTTCTACTTTTGGCACAAGGCCAGCAATTACCCAGTACATTACTGGTACTTTATTTTATCGACCCCATAAGGATGAAAGTCAAAGTTAACCTCGGCGGGATTTGAACTCAGACCATAAAGGGCCGTATCTCTTTGCTGTAAAGCATGGCATCCGACCCAACCCTCTTCTGATACTGCTAAAGTACAGAATACGATTGCTGATAATAGTGGTGGTAGTGAGTAAGTGTATGTATAAAGATGCGGGGAGGGTGGAGATAATACTAACATGAAAAGAAACATTAGATACGTGGAGGTCAAATCTCAGAGGTTTAGAAGTAGAGAATAAAAAATAGTAACAAATGACAGATAAAAGATAAAAAATAATTAATTAAAAATTAAGTGAGAGGGGAAGAGATACAAGGATGAGACATAAGGGGTAGGGCTAAGGATGGGAAGGAGAGTTTTGATATATGTGTGAGTGGTAAATGTTTAGCATGCTGATTGTCTTATCTTAATGGGGTTGATGTGGATTTAGGGAGAGAGAGTGAAAGAAAGGTTAGGAGATTTATGATGTTGATCTAGTGACCAGTTGGTCAGTTGACAGCTAATAACAGTGGGGTGGTATGTAGTCAGTACATTAAAATCCAGGTGGTTCTGCTTGAATTCTGAGATTGCTGGCTCGAATCATGTTGGTTTGAAGTTTGTGAACTTGGTAGGTGTTTTGTGTCTACAGAAAATTGATCCTTCTATTTTGCTGTTAAGCAGCATTTTATAATACTTTAAAATATGGAACAGCTCCATATTGCAAAGTCCTCAGTGGGACATTCCATTGTTGTAGGCCCTTGCTTCCGATAATTTCGACCAGCTAATCCCATATTCCTGGTTTGTCTCCTTAAGCTGCCAGATTTTATTGGCCAGCGTTGTTGAGTTCCCTAGTCTACGGTTCTTCATAGATTGTCTGTGAACGTACCATCTTTTTTTGAATTCCCCAGCCGTGGAACCTATGTAGTGCCATGTTAAGTTGCTCGAATTTATAGTACACAAGTACACCATACTTGATTTCAGGCATCTATTTTGCAGTGGGCTCTTTTCCGGCAGGTGGCAGTTACAGTTACCTGTGTGCAGGTTCTCCGTTGCAGTTTTGTATGTTGTTATGGATGGGCTGAGATTTGGGCTTATTGATGTTTTGTTGTGATGCGCCCTGATGTGTGTGTAGTTGTGATGTTATGTGTTTGCTTTTGTATTTGCTGCTATAGTGTATGTTGGTAGGTTATTTTCTTATACACCATACCAATTTTATCACAATTTTATCACAAAAACATTTTCTGTTCCCCAAAAGATATTTTCTTGTCAAACCATTCATGTTTGTTCATTTTCCATTCAATTAACACATTACTATTAACTAATCCTTTTTTTTTTTTACACTATTTTGATCTGAAGAAGGGCAGTACCCATGGCCCTTTTTAACATCAAGAAATACATTATGACGGCACAGGACAAAAACATAGTTTGTGTTGATGTGTATATGTGTGTGTTGGTATGTGTTCGTGTGTATGTGTGTGTATGTGTGTGTTGGTATGTATGTGTGTGTTGGTGTGTATGTGTGTGTTGGTGTGTGTTGTATTATTTTGTACCAAATCAAAGGTTTTTATTCAATCTAAGAATAATATAGAAAGAGTCAATAAGAGAAGAAATTAGCATGGGTTAACAATACAACAAACAAGAACAGAACGAATACAACGAATAAGAATAAAAAGGAATCAAATCAAAGAGAAGAAAGTGATGCTATAAAACAAATCATATCATCACATTCTTTCCTTCTAGCGTTAATCGTTGTATCGCATTGGCCTCACTACTAAGCGTCCTCGGCGTGTTCTTTGTTGTTGGGGTATGTTATTCGAGGTTAAGAATGTGTGAGAAGATTAATCGTCGTTGAATTCAGCACTCTCTGTAGGATTGTTATCGGTGGTAGATGTCATACTTTCGTTCCCAACTGCCACAGGTGTAGATATTGCTGTTGGTTGAGTTAAATTGGTGCCTTTTGGGGAGTTATTATTCTGACACTCCGATGTTGTTGAATTTCCATTGTTTTGTGGTGATGCTGCTGGTGCGAGATTTGTAGTTGAGACTGTGTCTATTCTTCCACTATTAAATTGTACCTTGGCAAAGTGGGGTGAGATCGTCTCGATGAGTTGAACGTTTTCCGTGAGATCATCACCTTTATTACTTATGTGACCTCGATGTAGCACGATTGTGCCCGGTTTATTTAGAAACTCTGGTATTTCTGTGCCGTTGTTTGTCGATCTGGTGGTGTGGCATTTGTAGCAGTGCAAAGCAATCCTTGGATAGAGGACAGAGTGATATAAGGTATACATGTTTGAGTCTGTGTGTGAGGTAAGGAATTAAAAGTACAATTATATACACATAATGATAATTGCAAAGGCCAGATGTAGAAATTCATAGCTCAATTTTAGTCAGAATCTGCCACAATACATATTTCTGTGGCATTCATAATCATGCAGCCACCAACATGAATTCATCAGACAGCAACTTAGGTAGTAAGTTTGTTATATAACATTCCTATTTCAAAATAGGCTATAGATAAGGGGATGGGTGGATAGTATGATTCTCTGCAGCTCATTGATTGCTATAAATAATAGCTTAGAAAATCATGTAAAATACCCCTATAGACAGAAAAAAGTGGTCAGTAGCTGCTATGAAGAATCAAACTCTGTATCTCTTGGAGCATGCTCAAGTAGATGTTCATAATTAGTATGCAAAAATAATGATAAAATGTATAAGAGGAATCTGATGTAGTACGTAAGAGAGTAGACAGTGCTGGTATGAACAGGTTATACATATGAAAAATGATACTGTTTAAAGTTCAGAGAAATCTCAGTGGCTGGGACCAGTGGAAGGGAAGACTTAAGAATACATAGGATGAAGTAGTAGTGACAAAGGACTGTGTTGATTGGTAATATGTGGAACTAAAGAAGACCCATTTACCAGTATAAAACCAAAATGTCACACAAAAACAAGATGATGTAGGAAAGACCAAAAGAGGGACACAAAATAAATTAGTCACTGAGGAGGTCCCAGAATGTGTGATGAAAGAACTTTGACAATAAATAAACAACCATTCAGTTATTAAACTAATCAACTGGAAATTTATAATAAATTGACGTGAAAACCAACAGGTGTATGTGCTTTTATTGGCACGGAAAACAACAATTTTATTCAATCATGGATCCGAAAATATTCAAGAAAATTCTTCTGGATGATCCTAGTGAATCCAATTATGCCTACTGGAAAAGAATGTTGGCGATCTATTTGGAAAATTTGTCTGTTCCTGACGAAAGTAAGCTGTCAGTCCTTCTGGTTCTTTGCGGAGCCAATGCTTATACTCTCATTGAAGAAGCAACATCATTCGATGAGACGTTATCCATTCTTGATAATAAATTTCAAAAGAAAGGCTCAGCAATAATGACCCGACATAAACTACACAACCATCGTCAACAAGAAGGGCAATCATTGGAGGCCTACATGACTGAATTAAAAGCCCTCGCAAAGAAATGCCCCACTAAACCCCTATCAGGGGAACAACATAGACAATTGTTGATTTGTGATGCGTTCATGTCGGGTGTTCAATCCGCCACCATAAAACAACGACTTCTGGAATCACCTGACGAAAATCTAGATAAAATATTCCAAACCGCTCTCACATTAGAACTGGCAATAGAAGACGCACAAAATCTGTCAACAACAACAATACCACCACCGTCACAACCCGTATTTGCTGCTTCTTCATCAAAATGTTTCTGGTGTGGTGGTTCATATCACCAAAAATCAGAGTGCCCTGCAAAAAATTCAACTTGCAATTTCTGCCACAAGAAAGGCCACTGGGCAGCAGTATGTTTTGTTAAAAATAAGAAGGTACTAAAGAAGATGATGAGAACGATGGCTCTCTTACAGTTGCTACAACACGCTGCTGCCGGCTCGTCTGGTGATACGAGCTAGCAAAGCAAAAGAAGACATTCAACGGATTTACTATTACTCTTATTTACAATAACATACTTTCATCAACATATTTTAAAACCTTCTTAAGAAATTGTTATTATTAGTCTTTTTGGTGTGAACTTTTGTTTTGAGGAGTTTAGCTGAGGAGGACCATGTAAAGTAATGGAAAGTTCAAAGTGAGATTATGGGTTTCGGTATGGATCGTAATGCCCAACACCGTTGCTTATTTAGATTGATGGAAAAATATGGGTGTACAGTTGCTGGTCACTTTACAAATAGATTGAATAAAATTGTTGTATTATTTTGTACCAAATCAAAGGTTTTTATTCAATCATTTTACGTCCGCTTTTTCCCTACTTGCAAGGGTGGGACGGGAACTGATTCTGGCTTGCTTTCTACAGCTGGATGCCCTTCCTAACACCAACTTCATTTACAGTGAGTGCCAGGTGCTTTTTTGCCGTGGCACCTCCACGAGCACTTTGCAGTACTCATTTCTACAGCTGAGTAAACTGGAGCAATGTGAAATAAAGTGTCTTGCTCAAGGAAACAACACATCACCCGGTCTGAGAATTGAACTCACAACCTTTCGATTGCAAGGCCAATGCTCAAACCACTAAGCCATGTGCCTCCATTCTAAGAATAATATAGAAAGAGTCAATAAGAGAAGAAATTAGCATGGGTTAACAATACAACAAACAAGAACAACGAATACAACGAATAAGGATAAAAAGGAATCAAATCATATCATCACAGTGTGTATATGTGTGTGTTGGTATGTATGTGTGTGTGTTGGTGTGTATGTGTGTGTTGGTGTGTATTTGTGTTGGGGTGTATGTGTGTGTTGGTGTGTATGTGTGCGTTGATGTGTATATGTGTGTGTTGGTGTTTATGTGTGTATGTGTGTGTATGTGTGTTTTTGTTGGTGTGTATGTGTGTGTGTTGGTGTGTATGTGTGTGTTTGTTGGTGTGTATGGGTGTGTGGTGGTGTGTATGTGTGTGTTTGTTGGTGTGTATGGGTGTGTGGTGGTGTGTATGTGTGTGTGTTGGTGTGTATGTGTGTGTGTTGGTGTGTATGTGTGTGTTGGTGAGTATGTGTATGTTGGTGTGTATGTTGGTGTGTGTGTGTATGTTGGTGTGTATATATGTGTGTTGGTGTGTATGTGTGTATGTTGGTGTGTATGTGTGTGTATGTTGGTGTGTGTGTGTATGTTGGTATGCATGTGTGTGTATGTTGGTGTGTGTGTGTGTGTTTGTTGGTGTGTATGTGTGTGTTGGTGTGAGGGTTTTGCATGTAAACAAATTTCAGAATGATAAAAAATGAAGATAACAATAAAAATTAAAAGAGGATTAATTAGGAGGATATGTTGAGAGGGGACCTGATCTCTAGAGTGAGGGACCTGTCTCACCTTCTCTGAAGAAGAAGAAGAAGAAGAAGAAGAAGAAGAAGAAGAAGAAGATAGTAGTTATGAATGTCTTAAGAAGCAATAGTAAGTCACAATAGAAAGAGAAGCAGTGAATGGAGTTAAAAACAGACCTGCTTTGGTGATATTCCTTGACAAACAATACATACACACTCACTTACACACATACACACACACTTACACACATACACACTCACTTACACACATACACACTCACTTACACACATACACACACACTTACACACATACACACTCACTTACACACATACACACACACTCACTTACACACATACACGCACACTCACTTACACACACACACACACACTCACTTACACACATACACACTCACATACACACTCACTTACACACATACACACACACTCACTTACACACATACACACTCACATACACACTCACATACACACTCACACTCATATACACACTCACTTACATACTCACATACATACTCACATACACACTCATATACACACTCACTTACACACACACACACACACTCACATACATACTCACATACACACTCACATACACACTCACATACATACTCACATACACACTCACATACATACTCACATATATACTCACATACACACACACATACACACTCACATATACACTCACATACATACTCACATACACACTCACATACACACACACATACACACTCACATATACACTCACATACATACTCACATACACACTCACATACACACTCACACACTCACATACACATAAACACATAAACACATACATAAACACTTATATCCACACATATCGACCCACGCACATAGACACATCAACACACATATACACGCACACACACACATATCCACACACATTCACACATATCAACAAATACATTAACACACCCATCTCCACACACACCCATCTCCACACACACCCATCTCCACACACACACATCTCCACACACACCCATCTCCACATACACACACACACACACACATCTCCACACACACCCATCTCCACATACACACACACACATCTCCACACACACACATCTCCACACACACACCCATCTCCACATACACACACACACACACATCTCCACATACACACACACACACCCATCTCCACACACACCCATCTCCACACACACCCAGTTCTCTCAGTAAACAATGTGACCAGTTGTAGTTTGACAGAAGAGAAGACGCACAAAAAAAAACAAAAAACAAAAATAAAACAAAAACAAATTAATAAAAATGATGACATTAAAAATATATAAATATAAAAGATTGTAAAAAAAAAAGCCCATTCCCATGGTAACTTCACCCCCCCCCCCACGCCCACTATATCTTCCTCTCCCCTATATCTACATCTTCTACCCCTACCCACCTCACTTGTCTACATTACCCCCCCCCCTTTATATCCCTCCCCACCAACCCATTCTGCCCTTCAAAACCACCAGCACCATTAGTTGGGTAACATAATCAATGTACAATGTATATGTAACCAATTAAATATACATAAATAAATGTATATATAATAGAGGTTTCTCTCCGTCTCTCTCTCTCTCTCTCTATATATATATATATATCATCATCATCATCATCATCATCAACATTTTACGTCCGTTCTTCCACGCTAGCATGGGTTAGACGGGTTGTCCTGTTGCGGGCAGTGTCCGGTCGGCTGACCTTGTTTTGTTCACATGGGAACTGATTCTGGCTTGATTCTACAGCTGGATGCCCTTCCTAACACCAACCACATTTACAGTGAGTGCTGGGTGCATTTTTTCTGTGGCACCTCCACGACCACTTTGCAGTGGAATGATAGGGACCCCAGTCCCTATCATCTCATTTCTACAGCTGAGTAAACTGGAGCAATGTGAAATAAAGTGTCTTGCTCAAGGAAACAACACATCACCCGGTCCGAGAATTGAACTCACAACCTTTCGATTGCAAGGCCAATGCTCTAACCACTAAGCCATGCGCCTACATATATAATTTCAAATATAATTTAGCGAGATCGTATTTCGGCGGTGACCAAAACAAAATGAAACGCAATCTTCGAGATATGCCGCAAGCGCTCAATGGACTAAGAATAAACAAGAGCAATTAACATGTGTTATAAAGGCCAGATAAAAAGAAAACAGTGGTCGTGATGTCAACAGCCACCATAGCCGAAAAAACGAATCAAGCTAAACAGGTTATATATATATATAAAAAGGTTCAGGACCTCGACGGCAGAGCTCAAGTCGTTTCGACGGCTATTTCTGAGTCCTGACTCTTTTCCTATTACCCACTCTACTACCCAAAGTATCGAGTACTCTGGTGCGTTATAGTCCACCTGGTTCCTTACCACACTTCCTTCATTATATATATATATATATATAACAAATTTAATATAGAAATTTCCGAGGCCATAGTATCTAGAATAAGGACGGGCTGGAAGAAGTTTAGGGAGCTGCTTCCTCTGCTGACGAAGAAGGGTTTCTCCCTGCGTATGAAAGGCAAGTTATATGATGCCTGTGTGAGGAGCGCGATGCTGCATGGTAGTGAGACATGGGCAGCAACTGCAGAGGATATGCGACGGCTGGAGAGAAATGAGGCAAGCATGCTCCGTTGGATGTGCAGTGTCAATGTGCGTGAATGACCCAGCATGAATGTGTTGAGAGAGAAACTGTCTCTGAGAGGAATAGAATGTAGTGTGCGAGAAAGGAGACTGAGGTAGTATGGACATGTGATGCGCATGGAGGATGACCGATGGGTGAAGAAGTGCCAGGAAATGCCACTTGAAGGAAGACGTGGTAGAGGTAGACCACGAAAAATGTGGGTGGAGGTGGTGAGAACAGACCTCAGATAGGAGATGACGAAGGACCGTGACAAGTGGAGAGATGCTGTGCTGAATAAGACCCATCCCACCCTTGCAAGCAGGGAAAAGTGGACGTAAAATGATGATGATGATGATGATGAAATGGCTTCTACAGGACTAGAACTGTTTCATTCAAAGGAAATCATTGGGGCTTTCCTGATGATTTGAAACAGTTCTAGTCCTGTAGAAGCCATTCCTATATTAAATTTGTTATATACACTCTACTAATGTATTGAGTACCTTACTTACTGTGGTTACCTCCAATTGAACTGGGACTCTGTCTAACTCATGCTAGCATGGAAGAACGGACGTAAAACGGTGATGATGATGATTATGATGATGATGACTCATATATATATATATATGTAGTGTAGGTGATTCAGTGAATTATTGGTGGTGGTACCAAAACAAGCACTCTATGCTTGTCCAATTTTCAAATCTTATCCAATTTTCAAATCCTGTCCTATTTTCAAATCTTATTCAATTTTCAAATCCTGTCCTATTTTCAAATCTTATCCAATTTTCAAATCCTGTCCTATTTTCAAATCTTGTCCTATTTTCAAATACTGTTTTTACTATGTCAGAAATTCCAGAGATTCTCCACTACATCTACTTCTTTCTGTCTTCAAGATTTGAAAATAGGACAAAATTTGAAAATAGGACAACATTTGAAAATAGGACAAGATTTGAAAAGAGCACAAGATTTGAAAATAGGATAAGATTTGAAAATAGGACAAGATTTTAACAAAGAAATTAAGACAAAATATAAACGATTTTAACATTTTTCACTTTGGAGAATTAACATTTAGTAAAAAGTAGAAAGTTGTTTTAGAATAATATCATTTCTCTTTCAAAATGTATCTTTTAATGTCAGCTCCACATAATTAGTTTAAAATGGTAAATCTAGTGATTAACTTTGAAAAGACAACAAATGGCAGAATGACTTTAGTCTGTAATGAGGAGATGAAGGGGTCAAAATTTAGAAAGGTCAATGCTAAGGAAGTAGTTCTTGATCTCAAATTATTTAACATCAAATGACAATAAATGTTGCTACATGGGGATTATATAGGAACATTAGTGCTCATAGATTGTTTCTATATGAATATATATTGTTGTTATGATTGTTACATTAGTTCAATACTGCTACATGGCTAGATGTTGATATATGTATTATCTTGGAACATTGCTGCTATGTATATATATATAAGTTAAAACAATGAAATAAAATATTAAGTCATTAGAGATTCTTCATGTAGAATAGACCCCACAACTTACTGTGGATACCTCTGTGTGTATATATATATATATACACATATATGTATGTAAAAGGTAAACAGAAGTAACAACACAATCGGTACAGTATATGGAAGGAATATATTAGGTTAACACTTGTAATAGCAGGAAGAGGGTCTTAACATTTTGGACGCTAGTCCTTCATCAGAAGAAAGAATGAGAAATTAGAAAGATTGAAGGGACGGGCGGGGCGGAATCAGAAAAAAAATGGTTTTAGAGAAAAATAACAGGTCCATTCATGTTGTCATCTCTTGGAAAACTGTTGATGCTGGCGTTTTGTGTATGATTTATTTTTTAGAAAAGTGGATGATGGAGCGCGTCGACATGAAATGGAAAAAAAAACCAGTTTTGTATAAAGAGCTATTCATGTGCGCGTGCGTATGCATCTGTGTGTGTGGTGTGTGTTATTGTACATCCATACGAAGCTATGAGGATATGTGTGTGTGTATATGTAAATAAAAGAGTGTATGTGTGTATACAGAGCTGTAAAGGGAAAAGTAGAGGTGTGTGTGATAACGGGCAGAGTGAATGTGATGGAGCAAAGGGTAGAGAAGTAAGCACGAACGTATAAGTGTAATATTAAAGAAATTGGGGAGAGGAGTTGAGTCCATGAGGGAAACAGGACCCAAGGTGGTAAATCAGACTCCGTTCAGTCCTGGTGCACGAGGCCAGTGATCCGTGATGTAAAAGGACATATATATATATATATATATATATATATATATATATATATATATATATATATATATAAATATAATTATAATAATAATAATGGTTTCTTATATAGACACAAGGCCAGTAATTTGGGGGGAGGGGAAAGTCGATTAAATCGACCCCAGTGTATGACAGGTACTTTATTTTATCGACCCCATAAGGATGAAAGGCAAAGTTAACCTCGGCGGGATTTGAGCTCAGATCATAAAGAGCCGTAACACTATGCTGCAATCCACCGCCCTTAATAATAATAATAATAATAATAATAATAATAATTATTATTATTATTATTATAATAATGAAGTTATTGTGTACAGTGCTCAGGTGCACTACAACTCATCAAAGGTGCATGTATAGTACATAGGATAATGTACAAATGTCAGGAAAGTGAACAGTGCATGAGTCATGATATACATGTGTGCGTGTGCATGAAGGGGGGATATCAGGTGTAGTGTTGGCGAATTTCAAGAAGCATGGAGGTTTTAAAGGATGCAGTGTCTCGACAGCTAACAACTGATGCAGGTAGTTTGTTCCATGGAGGCCTGAAAGGATGCAGTGTCTCGACAGCTAACAACTGATGCAGGTAGTTTGTTCCATGCTTCAGCAACTCTGAGCGTGAAACAATGTTTCTGAAAGTCATGGGAACTGTGCTGTTTTCTGACTTTGTAGGCATGCCCACGTGTGTTAGACACATAGAAATCAAAAAGGTACTCAGGGTTGTTGTTGGCAAGATGGTTAATAATTTAATGGGTGTCTACCAAGTCAGTTGCCAGATGTTGAAGCTTCAATGTATCCATGCCCAGGGAAGTAAGGCGTTCAGAGTATGGTTAGATGCCTGATGGAGGGTAATGTTCCAGGTGGTCAATGTTCTGAGCAAGATAGGAGTTCAAGACTGGTGATGCAAATTCTAAGTGTGGCCGCACCATAGCTATCTACAGCTTTAAATAGATAGCTGGAAGCGGCTGACAAAGGTCTTGCTGAGTGATGCTAAGACACCCTCTGCCTTCTTGACAATTTTAGAGACGTGCTTTGTCCAACGCAAATCGCTGCTGACAGTAATGCCCAGGTCACGTTCCCAAGATGACTTCTTGATATTAGTGTTGTGGAGGGAGTATGTGGATGCTGGGTTTTCCCCCCAAAAAATGCATGGTGGTACTCAGTTGCCAGTCCGTGATCCATTGCTGCATTGTATCCAGGTCTGATTGCAAGAAAGATCTATTGTGTTCAGGATCTTTCCTTTTTATTTCAAGGAACAGCTTGATGTCATCTGCATATTTCAGTACTGTGGCATTCTTTAAATTGGTATCTATATCATTAATATATGCATATATATATATGCATATATGTATATATATATATATATACATACTTACATATATATATATATATCATGTGTAATATAGAAATGACATCTACAGCTCTAGAACTGTTTTATTCAAAAGAAATAATCGGGAAAGGGCTTTCCTGATGATTTTTTTTTTTAATGAGACAGTTTCAATCCTGTGGAAGCCATTTCTATAGTAAACATGATGTTTACACTCTACCAATGTATTGAGTACCTTACTTTACTAACTGTGGTTACCTCCAATTGAACTCAGGTCTCACACATATATATATTCTAAAGTAAGGTTTTTTTAAATATATCCCACATCAATTAATATCAATTTAGGAAAAAGAAGTTGAAAATATAATTGTAGTCTCTTTGCGCGTAATTGCTTTTCACCGCTCCTATTAATGACGTATTATATTCGTTTTTCCCGTTCTTAGCCAGCGAACGTTTCCACGAACCAAAGTATCGTCTTCCTGTCTTCCTCCGGTTGCAACGTTTTTTGAAATATCCAGTTCTGCGTTTACAGATTGACTTTGTTAGTTTCAGAAGATCCCGTTAAGGGTGAAAGCAGCGATTCTTTGCTTAAACTTTAATCTGTTATTTTAATAAATATTTGCTCTACGGTTCTTATATATTTGATATATATTTATCCTTATCGAGCCCTCTTTGGATTTTAGTCTTCAAATTTATTATTACTATTTGGCTCCCTCGGTTGAGCACTCTACTGACTTATATTCACCATGCAGAAACAACATCTGAATATTTCTACAAAGAACATACCCGTACCAAGCAGGAAAACATATCTAAAACTCCTGATACAGAAAACAGACGCGTTCATTAAAAGGTTGCGTTGGCGGGCCTTTTACTTCGATAATCCGCGAAAAGCAGACAACAAACAGGATAAATTTGGATTTAAAACCTATAATAACCCCCCGTGTAACCCAGCATTGCTACCCTTCGAAAATGATGTCTTGGAACTCATTCGGAGTATCAAATTTCGGAATAGGAGCAATTCCTTCCAGCAAGACCTGAAGAATAGAATTCGTTCTATTAAGGATTCTAATGCCGTGCACGTCCATTCCGACAAAACTGGCAACCTATATCAAGTGGAGTGCAGTACTTACCATCAACTACTACATAATGTTGTAACTAAGGATTACCGTAAAACTAATCGGTGCGTCATCAACGAAATCAACGATGCTGGGTTTAAAATCACATCTGATCTCAACATCCTGGACCGGACCGAACCTCTGGACCCTATTTCTCCCCACTTTACCCTGAAGGATCACAAATCCAATTTTCCGAACAACCTCTCTATTCGGCTTATTAACCCTACGAAGTCCGATTTAGGTAGACTTAGTAAGACGATTCTTGATAGAGTTATACCTGAAATTAGAAACTTGGCCCCTCTTGCACTGTGGAACAATTCCTTCGCGGTGATTGATTGGTTCAACGGCATATGTAACAAGGAACATTGCCGCTTTATCCAATTCGACATCAACAATTACTACTCCTCCATCACTTTACCACTTCTCCTTAGAGCTATCAATTTCGCTAAAACACTCACAGTGGTTAAGGATTTCGAGGTTGATGTCATCCTCAATGCTCGAAAGTCGGTGATTAATTTCGACGACTCTATTTGGATTAAAAAATCCAATAGTACCCCATTCGACGTGAGTATGGGCGCCAGCGATTCTGCGGAGGTTACTGATCTTATCGGCCTTTTCCTTCTTTTCTCTATCAAGGACGAATTCCCCAACGCGGGCGGTGGTTTGTACCGTGACGATGGTCTTTTGACCATGACTAAGTGCGGACCTCGTGCTTGCGACAGGTTCAGAAAAGAACTCACAGCCTTCTTTAAAGGCTTCAACCTCTCCATACAGGTTGAGGCCAATCTCTCGGTCGTTAATTACCTCGACGTTACCCTCAACTTATTGAATGGGTTGTATTACCCGTATAGAAAGCCGAATGATATGCTTAATTACATAAGTAAGCATTCCAACCATCCTGCCAGCATAACCAAGAACCTGGTAAGAAACGTTTCGTTGAGGCTTTCCCGTCTTTCCACCAACAAGCGTATTTTCAACGACCATTCCACTTATTACAATGAAGCTCTTGCTCGAAGTGGATTTGTCGATAAGGTAGCATATACAGAGTACGAAAATAGACCTAGAAGAAATAGATCCCGTCGCATTTGTTGGTATAACCCACCATATAATATGGAGGTGGCCACACCATTAGCTAAGATCTTTCTTTCCCTTATTACGAAGCATTTTCCCCCTACACATAAATATAGTAAAATTTTTAATAGAAATACTATTAAAATTTCTTACTCTACGACTCCTAACCTTGCACATAACATCACAGCTTCAAATTTAGCTAAACTACCTAGCCGTAGGAACACGTGCAACCCTGAAGTTAGTACTAACTGTAATTGTAGGAATCGGGTTGATTGCCCCCTATCCGGGAATTGCCTCTCTAGTAACATTATTTACAAATGTAAGGTTGTATCACCCACGTCCCGTAGGGCCTACACAGGGTTAACCGCCAATAGATTCAAGCAGCGTCTTTACATGCATACCCATTCTTTTCGTTACCCTCTTAGAAGGAATATGACGTCACTTTCAGCTTATATCTGGAGTCTAAAAGACAACCACACCCAATAATAAGTTACACTGGGAGATCCTAGCTAGGGCTAGATCGTATAACGGAAATAAAAGACCATGTGACCTCTGCGCCGCTGAGGCCCTGGAAATACTCTACGCCACAGACCACATCTTAAACAAAAAATCTGAGGCAATTTCGGCTTGTAAACATAAATTGCACAAAACTTTCCTGTATACAGCCCCACGTTATACCCTAACGGATAGTTCGATCTATACGTGGATATTTTACGTCTCGATGTGGGAGCTAAGTATATGTTTGTTTATACCTTTACTTATTTGCATAGGTAAGTATATATTATCCGTATGTTTTGTGAAGGTACGTATACCTTCGCGTACGTATATTTGATTGTTATGGCGTATACATTTTTTAATATTTCTGGTACATATGGTTTGGCTATGTGTATACAGGAGTTTTGCGTCTGTGTGAGTATGCAGGTTCGTACGTATGTAGGGCGTGTGTATATGTGTACTTCATGTTTTGGTTGACTTACGTCTCCGAACATTCGTGTATTTACATGTAGGTATGTGTGTGCGCTTGTTATATACGTATTTATTTATATACGTTTATATAATTATTTATTTATTTGTAGACACGCTTACACACACACACACATATTTATATGTGCGTGGTTTTGTTTACCTATGGTAAGTTTTGCGTATGCTTGTGTATGTACGTATTTGTTTGCGTGTTTGTATTTATTTATTTCTATTACTTCTGTATTGTATTTATTTACTTTGTTCTTAACTCTGTAGCGGAGATTCATTCGGTCTCCTAGTTAGAATTTAGTCTACGACTTCTGCTATACCATTTACGTGGTTTTGTCTTTGCGTGCTATTGTTCCCCACGCTCCACATATGACGTAGTATCTTCGTTTTTTCGTTCATTGCCAGAGAACGTCTCTATGTACCACCTAAGAGAACATTAGTCTACGACCTCTTTTATACCATAAACGTGGTTCTGTCTTTGCGCGTAATTGCTTTTCACCGCTCCTATTAATGACGTATTATATTCGTTTTTTCCCGTTCTTAGCCAGCGAACGTTACCACGAACCAAAGTATCGTCTTCCTGTCTTCCTCCGGTTGCAAAGTTTTTTGAAATATCCAGTTCTGCGTTTACAGATTGACTTTGTTAGTTTCAGAAGATCCCGTTAAGGGTGAAAGCAGCGATTCTTTGCTTAAACTTTAATCTGTTATTTTAATAAATATATATATATATATATATATATATATATATATATATATATATATATATATATATATATATATATATATATATATATATCTAAGGCGGGTAAAATTCTCGAGATCCATGGACGAGTTCTCTCCAGCGGTCTCTGTCCCTCATTATCGCTGCCATATCCTGCATCTCCAACAGACCAGTGTCTGTCCTTAGGGCATCAACATATGTTAACCTTGGTCTTCCTCTTCTAGTGTGTCCATGTAGGGGCTCCCAAAGGAGCACTGAGTGCAATGTCAACTCTGGATGTCGGTGAGCATGTCCAGCCAACCTCAGTCTCCTCTGTGTCACTTTTGAGCTGACTTTTGGGATGCTCCCATACAGCTCTGAGTTTTTCATCCTCAGTGTATACTGATTAATGTTCAGAGCCATCCTCAGCATTCTCGTGTAGCATCCATCCACCATCTGAGTGAGTCTATTGGTCAGTGTCCAAGTCTCAGACCCATACAGCAGCACAGACTCCACTACAGCAATGAAGAGGCGGATTTTCAGGTCTCTACGAAGGTCCGACTTCCACACCGATCTCAAGCTGTGACACGCCGCCCAGGACACTGGCTTTACTGTAGCACCGGCTCAGAGCAGGAGAGTTGGGGCGAAAAAGGTATCGGATGCTGAATTTGCCGACGACATAGTTTTGGTGACAAATACAGTGAAGGAGGCAGAGGATTTGATGCGGGAGGTTGAGACTGTGTCGATGAGTGTGGGGCTGAGAATGAATGAGACTAAAACAAAATATCTGGTAGAGAATGTTGAGAAGCCAGAGGGGATCACTAATGTAGGCGGGAAGCCGCTGGAATTGGTTGAGGACTTCCTGTATTTGGGAGCAAAGATTGGGAATACGGAAGATGATGTGGTTGAGAGGAAGATATATATATATATATATATATATATATATATATATATATATATATATATATATATATATATATATATATATATATATATATATATATATATATATATATATAGAGAGAGAGAGAGAGAGAGAGAGAGAGAAAGAAAGGAGGAAGCAGAGTGGAGGCGGCCAAAAACTACAGGCCAGTCTCTCTGACTTCACATATCAGTAAGATCATGGAACGAATCATCAGAAAGAAACTGATCATGTTCCTCGAGGAAAACGACCGCTTAACTAGCACACAGCATGGCTTTTACCCAGGAAGAATCTTCCTCACACAACTGTTACAACACTATGACTGGGTACTGAAACAACTGCTAGGCAGCTCACACGTGGATGTGATATATCTTGATTTTGCGAAGGCTTTTGATGAGGTCGACCACGGAATGATATGTCACAAACTACACAGACTCGGTATAACAGGAAAAGTAGGTGAGTGGCTGCATGATTTCTGAAAAGACAGAAGCCAGACAGTTGCAACCAATGGGGCCCTCTCAATAAAAAGTGGGGTGCCCAAGGGCACAGTCTTGGGACCACTACAGTTTTTGGTGGCTCTCTCAGACATGCCCTCTGTAGTACATACAACATCCATCACTAGCTATGCGGATGACACTAAGGTAGCACAGGCAATCAAAAACCCGGCTAATGCTGCCCTTTTACAACAAGATCTTGATGCCATAAACAAATGGGCTGAGGACAACAACATGCAGTTTAATGCTGGAAAATTTCAAGCCCTACAATACCAACCTGCAAACACAAATACAGTACAACACAGTTACACTGGACCAGGAGGGATTGAAAACCAATACAGGTCCTGGGAATAGACATGAGTGACGATGCATCTTTTTCTTCACACATCATGAGGGTGGCGACAATGTGCAGACGACTCGCAGGCTAGATCTTGAAGGCTTTCCAGATAAGAGACCGAGAGACCCTGTTGATATTATTGATGACATTTGTCTTAAGCCGCCTGGACTATTGCTCCCAGTTGTGGTCACTCCATAGCATCAAACTAACCATGGATCTTGAGGCAATCCAACAAAGCTACACCAAGAGGATTGCGACGATGAAGGCGATAAGCTACTGGGAGAGGCTAAAAGAACTGAATCTCTATTCCTTGGAACGAAGACAGGAGAGATACGCAGTGATATACATATGGAAAATCTTGTAGGGGCTAGCACCAAACTTTGGTATTGGAAGCTGGACCAACCCCCCGAACAGGACGTTACTGTGTGGTGCCAAATGTCCTATCTTCCACATCTAGAATAAGGAGTAGATATTGCAATAGCCTGGGGTTCAAGGGCCCTCAACTCTTCAACAAGCTGCCAAGAAATTTGAGAGATCTGCATGGTGTGGAGGTAGATGTTTTCAAGAAACATCTTGACACTGCTTTTCAGGATCCCAGATGAGCCCACAGCACGGTATGAAGGTAACCTAAGAGCAGCAGCAATTAACTCCCTCTTACACCAATGCCAGCCAACAGAGGCTGGTGATAGAATGTGTAGCAACAAGGGCAGTGCTCCAGCATGGCCTCAGCCAGATGGCTGCAACAGGTAAAAGAGTAAAAGAGGAAAAGAGTAATATATATATACATACATACTTAGCTGTTACATGAATGCATTCTTGGGTGTGTGACTGCAGCATGTAGGTATGGCTGCTACATGAGTGTTAGATGAATATATATGTGCTACATGGGTGTGGCGGTGGTGCATGGATATATAGTTAGTTGTTATATGGTGGTATGACAATTACATGAATATATATAATTGCTACATGGGTGTGTGGCTACTACATGGATGTATGGTTGCTACATGTAGGTATGACTTCTACACAAGTACTAGATGAATATATTTGTGCTACATGGGTGTATGACGACTAGAAGGTGTATGGATACATCACTGCTACATGAGTACATGGCTGCTACATGTGTGTATTATTGTTTGTATTGTTGTATAAATTGCAGTGAATTGGCAAACATTCTGGAGTATCAGAGAAAATGTTTTCAATCGTTGCTAACCTAATTTACTAACCAAGTCACTGCACACTTTACACATAGGTAGCATTGTCAGTAGCAACATTTCTTCTTAGCTGTGCAGGTGTGGTGCATCTCTATGAATGCATGTCAAATGCTGCTGCTCAGCTGCTTTGAAAAATTGCTGCACAGTAGTTGTGAATTTAAAATATTTTTACTTAGAGCGTTAAATGTTCAGTTTTGTGGTTGGGAAGAATCAAAGGGAATGTTGGTCACAGCCAATAAAGGTTGACTGTGACCAATTGATGTTTACATCTACTTTGTGACTGTGTCATGTTGTTTTTTACTGTTTAGTCAGGGAGGGACAGTAAAACATAAACGTATATATATATTTATGTGTGTGTGTGTGTGTGTGTGTGTGTGTGTGTGGTCTGTTGTAGGAAACCCTCAACTTTCTAATTTCATTCATTCACACCCACATTAACAGTAACAACAGCATCAACAACAACAACACTTGAGCCTCTATGTGCAGGAGAGGAGATTGCTTTGGTATGGACATGTGATGCATATGAAGGATGACAGCAGTATAAAAAGTTGCAGAGCACTGAAATTTGATGGCAGCTATGGAGTGGAAAGACCGAGGAAGACTTGGGTTGAGGTGATAAAAGCTGACCTTGCTCAATTGTACCTCTCAAAGGTGATGACACAGGACTGAGATCTCTGGCGTTATGCTGTGCTCAGGTGCACTACAACACATCAAATGTGCATGTATAGTACATAGAATAATGTACAAATGTCAGGAAAGTGAACAGTGTATGAGTCATGATATACATGTGTGCGTGTGTATGGAGGGGGAATATCAAGTATAGTGTTGGTGAATTTCAGGAAGCATGGAGGTTTTAAAGGATGCAGTGTCTCAACAGCTAACAACTGATGCAAGGAGTTTGTTCCAGCTTCAGCAGCTCTGAGCATGAAACACAATGTTTCTGAAAGAGTATGACTATTACATAAAGAAGTGCTAAGCAGGGTGTAAGAACAACAGAGCATTAACGAACAAGAAGAAATACTGAGCATAAGGATTAGATGCTGTGTAAAAGAAAGAAGACTGTACTGGTATAGGTGTGATGAGTAGAGTGAAGAAGTTCTAGGTAATCACAGTGGAAGGAAGCTGTAGTAGAGGAAGACCAAGGAAGACCTAGGTAGAGAGGGGTCAGGGCTGATCTCAAAATATTAAAACTTACTGAAGAGACGACAAAAGGAAGACAATATGTGAAGGGAAATGGTGCTAGAAAAAACATGTCTAACCCATGCAAGCATGATGTAAAATAATGATGATTATGATGATGATGATGATGACGATGATCTTATACACACACACATATATATAGGTACACACATACACATATATATATAGGTACACACACATACACATATATATAGGTACACACACACATGCATAAATATGATCACCTTCATTTATCATCCTCATTTAGCTCAGGAAGGGGGTCAGGATTGCATGGTTTGGACGTATGTGTGTTTATATATATATATATATATATATATATATATATATATATATGTATATATATATATATATATATATATATATATATATATATATATATATATATATATATATGTATATATATATATACACATACCTGGGGCAACACATGAGTGACAAAAAGAATGAGTCACAACAATAATCACAACACTGCCCCCCCCCCCCCCCACATCACTACCACCCCACCACCACCACTACCACCCCACCACCACCACTACCACCCCACCACCATCCATCCCACACATCACCCCACCACCATCCACCCCACATATCACCCCACCATCACCACCACTAAGAGTCAATTAGACAACATAATATGCTAGTTATTTGTCTCAGTTAGGGGTGGTGGTGGTGTTGGTGTTGTTAGTGGTGGTGGTGTTATTGTGGTGGTGGTGTTGTTGTTGTGGTGGTGGTAGTGGCGGTGATGTTGTCGTGGTGGTGTTATTGTGGTGGTGGTGGTAGTGTTGTTGTTATGGTGGTGGTAGTAGTGGTGTTGTTGTGGTGGTGGTGTTATTGTGGTGGTGGTGGTAGTGGTGTGGTGTTGTTGTGGTGGTGGTGTTATTGTGGTGGTGGTGGTAGTGGTGTAGTGTTGTTGTGGTGGTGGTGGTGTTATTGTGGTGGTGGTGGTAGTGGTATAGTGTTGTTGTGGAGGTGGTGTTTTTGTGGTGGTGGTGGTAGTGGTGTAGTGTTGTTGTGGTGGTGGTGTCATTGTGGTGGTGGTGGTAGTGGTGTGGTGTTGTTGTGGTGGTGGTGGTAGTGGTGTGGTGTTGTTGTGGTGGTGGTGTTACTGTGGTGGTGGTGGTAGTGGTGTGGTGTTGTTGTGGTGGTGGTGTTATTGTGGTGGTGGTGGTAGTGTTGTTGTTGTGGTGGTGGTAGTGGTGTGGTGTTGTTGTGGTGGTAGTGGTAGTGGTGTGGTGTTGTTGTGGTGGTGGTGTTATTGTGGTCGTGGTGGTAGTGGTGTGGTGTTGTTGTGGTGGTGGCGTTATTGTGGTGGTGGTGGTAGTGGTGTGGTGTTGTTGTGGTGGTGGTGTTATTGTGGTGGTGGTGGTAGTGGTGTGGTGTTGTTGTTGTGGTGGTGGTGTAGTGTTGTTGTGGTGGTGATGTTATTGTGGTGGTGGTGGTAGTGGTGTGGTGTTGTTGTGGTGGTGGTGTTATTGTGGTGGTGGTGGTAGTGGTGTGGTGTTGTTGTGGTGGTGGTGTTATTGTGGTGGTGGTGGTAGTGGTGTGGTGTTGTTGTGGTGGTGGTGTTATTGTGGTGGTGGTGGTAGTGGTGTGGTGTTGTTATGGTGGTGGTGTTATTGTGGTGGTGGTGGTAGTGGTGTGGTGTTGTTGTGGTGGCGGCGTTATTGTGGTGGTGGTGGTGGTAGTGGTGTGGTGTTGTTGTGGTGGTGGTGTTATTGTGGTGGTGGTGGTAGTAGTGGTGTTGTTGTGGTGGTGGCGTTATTGTGGTGGTGGTGGTAGTGGTGTAGTGTTGTTGTGGTGGTGGTGTTATTGTGGTGGTGGTGGTAGTAGTGGTGTTGTTGTGGTGGTGGCGTTATTGTGGTGGTCGTGGTAGTGGTGTGGTGTTGTTGTGGTGGTGGTGGTAGTGGTGTGGTGTTGTTGTGATGGTGGTGTTATTGTGGTGGTGGTGGTAGTGGTGTAGTGTTGTTGTGGTGGTGGTTTTATTGTGGTGGTGGTGGTAGTGGTGTAGTGTTGTTGTGGTGGTGGTGTTATTGTGGTGGTGGTGGTAGTGGTGTAGTGTTGTTGTGGTGGTGGTGTTATTGTGGTGGTGGTGGTAGTGGTGTGGTGTTGTTGTGGTGGTGGTGGTAGTGGTGTGGTGTTGTTGTGGTGGTGGTGTTATTGTGGTGGTGGTGGTAGTGGTGTGGTGTTGTTGTGGTGGTGGTGTTATTGTGGTGGTGGTGGTGGTAGTGGTGTGGTGTTGTTGTGGTGGTGGTGTTATTGTGGTGGTGGTGGTGGTAGTGGTGTGGTGTTGTTGTCGTGGTGGAGGTAGTGGTGTGGTGTTGTTGTGGTGGTGGTGTTATTGTGCTGGTGGTGGTAGTGGTGTAGTGTTGTTGTGGTGGTGGTGGTAGTGGTGTGGTGGTAGTGGTGTGGTGTTGTTGTGGTGGTGGTGTTATTGTGGTGGTGGTAGTAGTGTGGTGGTGTTGTGGTGGTGGTGTTATTGTGGTGGTGGTGGTAGTGGTGTGGTGTTGTTGTGGTGGTGGAGGTAGTGGTGTGGTGTTGTTGTGGTGGTGGTGTTATTGTGGTGGTGGTGATAGTGGTGTGGTGTTGTTGTGGTGGTGGCGTTATTGTGGTGGTGGTGGTAGTGGTGTGGTGTTTTTGTTGTGGTGGTGGTGGTGTGGTGTTGTTGTGGTGGTGGTGTTGTTGTTGTGGTGGTATTATTGTGGTGGTGGTGGTATTATTGTGGTGGTGTAGTGTTGTTGTTGTTGTGGTGCTGGTGGTGGTAGTAGTGGTGTTGTTGTGGTGGTGGTGGTAGTGGTGTGGTGTTGTTGTTGTTGTTGTTGTGGTGGTGGTGGTAGTAGTAGTGGTGTTGTTGTGGTGGTGGTGTTATTGTGGTGGTGGTGGTGGTATTATTGTGGCAGTGTAGTGTTGTTGTTATTGTTGAGGTGGTAGTGGTGGTAGTAGTAGTGGTGTTGTTGTGGTGGTTGTTGTGGTGGTGGTGTGGTGGTGTGATGATGGTGGTGGTGGTGTAGTGGTGGTATGGTGGTGGTGTGATGGTGCTGGTGCTGGTGTAGTAGGTGCTGGTGGTGTGGTGATGTGGTGATGGCGGTGGCGGAGGTGGTTTGGTACTGCTGGTGTGGTGGTGTTGTGATGTGGTAGTGGTGGTGGTGGTGGTGGTGGTGGTGGTCATAGTGCAGGGGTTGTATGTATGTTCTGACGACTGAAAACAGATATGGGTGTCTGACTTGGGGAGGCCGCTGGTGGATGAGGTAGTTGTCTTGTGTTGTTTATTACATGGCTGATCGACTCTGTAGCCTACGTGGAGCACTCTCTTTTCCTCTACCTTTGCTATGGAAATACTTCATTTATATATATGTATGTATAAATATATATTAGTACCTTCACCAATTCCAACCCGACCGTCCCCTCAATCTATCTTATTTCTCATTCTTTCTTCTGATGAAGGACTAGCGTCCGAAACGTTAAGACCCTCTTCCTGCTATTTCAAGCCTTAACCTAATATATTCCTTCCATATACTGTACCGATTGTGTTGTTATTTCTGTTTACCTTTCACATCATCATCATCATCATCATCATCATCGTTTAACATCCAACTTCCACGCTAGCATGGGTTTGGACGGGAATTTTTCCACTTGAGGCAGCACTCACTGTAAATGAGGTTGGTGTTAGGAAGGGCATCCAGCTGTAGAAATCAAGCCAAATCAGTTCCTGTATGAGCAAGGCAAGGTCAGCCGACCAGACACTGCCCACAACAGGACAACCCGTCTAACCCATGCTAGCGTGGAAGAACGGACGTAAAACGGTGATGATGATGATGATGTATGTATGTATGTATGTATGTATGTATGTATGTATTTATGTATGTGTGTATGTATGTATGTTATCTCTTTCTCTTAATTTCGAGTATATTTTTGACTGGCCACCTTCCTGGTGGCAAGGTTGTAAAAGAAAAGAAATTGTCATCCCTTGAATCGCAACAATGTTTTTCAAATTTTGAAGGTGCCAGCTATCGTAGCCATTTGTAGACTGTATGTATGTATATATGTGTGTATGTATGTATGTCAGGTCACCAGTTGGTGCTACTGGTAACATGCATGCAAGTACAACCTGTCTCATGGTCGGGTCACTGGCGACTAAACTGGCAACCCCACCAAGGTTTCTTGGTGAGGAGGGTGACTTTGGACATCCTGCAGGATTAAAAACAAAACCTGTCAAAGGGCAAAGGAGCTCTTAAGAGTCAATGGCCATCCAAAATCACCAGGAGAGATGACCCCTTAGCTTTTGTCAAGGCAGAATTCTAGAAGAAGGAAAACTCTGATATAACACCTGCAACCCTGATGGTATCCAATGATGTTGACTTGTTCTTCTTTTTGGTAAATATCATCTTGGTTAAGAGAGTGGGACTGGCTTTGTGCAGTGCCTTTGCTCACTATAAAAGCTTCACGGCACAGGCATTGCTTTATATCTGGAGATCTCTTTGCACTTGTCGTCACATGGTACCATGGGCCCAGCACTGTGTCAATAATTGTCACAAGTGTAGTGTTTGTACCAGAGTTTTCAAGTCGCTGGCTGGACTAAAAAGTCACACTCATTCAGCGCATTGGTAGGGGTTCTCCTACATTGATATAAAGTAGTGGCCGTACTCGAAAACGAGTTGGCAGCCACCATTTATGTATGTATGTATGTATGTATGTACTGAGTACTTTGATCAGAGAATTTTTATATGCAGATGACTGTGATCTCTTTGCAGACTCCCAGAGTGATATGCAACACCTTATGAAT
>OZ024740.1:18198678-18213678 GCA_964016885.1 Eledone cirrhosa
ACCACCAACACCAACACCACTACCACCACCAACACCAACACCACTACCACCAACAACACCAACACCACTACCACCAACACCAATACCACTACCACTAGCACCAACACCACTACTACCAACACCAACACCACTACCACCACCAACACCAACACCACTACCACCAACACCAACACCACTACCACCACCAACACCAACACCACTACCACCAACACCAACGCCAACACCACTACCACCAACGCCAACACCACTACCAACAACACCAACACCACTACCACCAACACCAACACCACTACCACCACCAACACCAACACCACTACCACCAACACCAACACCACTACCACCAACACCAACACCACTACTACCAACACCAACACCACTACCACCACCAACACCAACACCACTACCACCAACACCAACACCACTACCACCACCAACACCAACACCACTACCACCAACACCAACGCCAACACCACTACCACCAACGCCAACACCACTACCAACAACACCAACACCACTACCACCAACACCAACACCACTACCACCAACACCAACACCACCACCTCCACCACTTACACCACCTCCACCACCAACACTACCACCTCAACCCCACCCCACCACCTCCACCACCAACACCACCACCTCCACCACCAACACTCCACCACCACCAACACAACCACCTCCACCACCAACACCATCACAAACACCAATACCACTACCACCACCAACACCAACACAAGCAGCACCTCCACCAACACCACTACCTCCACCACCTCCACCAACACCAATACCACTACCACCATTAACACCAACACCAACACTAGCACCACCTCCACCAACACCACTACAAACACCAACACCACCACTACCACTGCCACCCCTACGACCGCAACAAACACCATCACCATCCCACTACCACTACTACAAACACCACTACCATCTCCACCAACACCACTACCACCAACACCAACACCAACACCACTACCACCTCCACCAACACCACTACCACAAACACCAACACCACTACCACCTCCACCAACAGCACTACCACCAACACCTCCACCACCAGCTCCACCACCTCCACCACCACCAGCTCCACCACCTCCACCACCACCACCAATACCACCACCTCCACCACCACCACCAATACCAGCACCTCCACCACCTCCACCACTTCCACCACCACCAGCTCCCTCACCATTACAACCAACACCAACACCACTACCACCAATGCCAACACCACTACCACCATCACCAACACCAACACCACTACCACCATCACCAACACCAACACCACTACCACCAACACCAACACCAACACCACTACCTCCAACACCAACACCGACGCCACTACCACCAACACCACTACCACCATCACCAACACCAACACCACTACCACCATCACCAACACCAACACCACTACCACCAACACCAACACCAACACCACTACCACCAACACCAACACCAACACCAACACCACTACCACCAATAACAACACCACTAACACCAACACCAACACCACTACCACCACCAACACCACCAACACCAACGCCACTACCACCAACACCACGACCACCAACACCACTACCACCAACACCAACACCACTACAGCCAACACCACTACCACCAACACCACCACTACCAACACCAACACCACTACCACCAACACCACTACCACCAACACCACTACCACCAACACCAACACCACTACCACCAACACCACTACCACCAACACCACTACCACCAACACCACTACCACCAACACCACTACCACCAACACCAATACCAACACCACTACCACCACCAACACCAACACCACTACCACCACCACCAACACCAACACCACTACCACCAACACCAACACCAACACCAACACCTCCACCACCAACACCAACACCAACACCACCAACACCAACACCAACACCAACACCAACACCTCCACTGCCAACACCAACACCAACACCAACACCAACACCACTACCACCACCAACACCAACACCAAGACCAACACCTCCATCACCAACACCAACACCAACACCACCAACACCAACACCAACACCACTACCACCACCTCTACCGCCACCAGCTCCACCACCTCCACCACCACCAGCTCCACCACCTCCACCACCACCAATACCACCACCTCCACCAGCAACAACTACATCACCACCTCCACCACCAACACCACCACCTCCACCATCTCCATCACCACCAGCTCCATCAACACCACCACCTCCACCCCCAACACCAACACCTCCACCAACACCACCATCTCAACCACCAATACCACCACCTCCACCACCAACACCAACACCACCACCTCAACCACCAATACCTCCACCACCAACACCAACACCACCACCTCCACCACTTACACCACCTCCACCACCAACACCACCACCTCAACCCCACCCCACCACCTCCACCACCAACACCACCACCTCCACCACCAACACTCCACCACCACCAACACAACCACCTCCACCACCAACACCATCACAAACACCAATACCACTACCACCACCAACACCAACACAAGCAGCACCTCCACCAACACCACTACCTCCACCACCTCCACCAACACCAATACCACTACCACCATTAACACCAACACCAACACTAGCACCACCTCCACCAACACCACTACAAACACCAACACCACCACTACCACTGCCACCCCTACGACCGCAACAAACACCATCACCATCCCACTACCACTACTACAAACACCACTACCATCTCCACCAACACCACTACCACCAACACCAACACCAACACCACTACCACCTCCACCAACACCACTACCACAAACACCAACACCACTACCACCTCCACCAACACCACTACCACCAACACCTCCACCAACACCACTACCACCTCCACCAACACCACTACCACAAACACCAACACCAACACCACTACCACCTCCGCCAACACCACTACAACCTACATCAACACCACTGGCACCAACACCATTACCACCAACACCACCAACACCAACACCACCAACACCAACACCACCACCACCAACACCACTACCACCTCCACCAACACCACTACCACCAATACCACTACCACCAACACCAACACCAACACCACTACCACCAACACCAACACCAACACCACTAACACCAACACCACTACCACCAACGCCACTACCACCAACACCAACACCACTACCACTAACACCAACACCACTATGACCAACGCACAACACCACAACCACCTCCACCAACACCACTACTACCAACACCAACACCACTACCACCACCTCCACCAACACCACTACTACCAACACCAACACCACTACCACCACCAACACCAACACCACTACCACCAACACCAACACCACTACCACCAACACCAACACCACTACCACCACCAACACCAACACCACTACCACCAACACCAACGCCAACACCACTACCACCAACACCAACACCACTACCACCAACACCTACACCACTACCACCACCAACACCAACATCACTACCACCAACACCAACACCACTACCACCACCAACACCAACACCACTACCACCAACACCAACGCCAACACCACTACCACCAACACCAACACCAACACCACTACCACCAACACCAACACCACTACCACCAACACCACTACCACCAACACCAACGCCAACACCACTACCACCAATGCCAACACCACTACCACCAACAACACCAACACCACTACCACCAACAACAGCAACACCACTACCACCAACACCAATACCACTACCACTAGCACCAACACCACTACTACCAATACCAACACCACTACCACCAACACCAACACCACTACCACCAACACCAATATCACTACCACTAGCACCAACACCACTACTACCAACACCAACACCACTACCACCAACACCAACACCACTACCACCAACACCAATACCACTACCACTAGCACCAACACCACTACTACCAACACCAACACCACTACCACCAACACCAACACCACTACCACCAACACCAACACCACTACCACCAACACCAACAGCAACACCAACACCACTACCACCAACACCAACGCCAACACCACTACCACCAACACCAACACCACTACCACCACCAACACCAACACCACTACCACCAACAACACCAACACCACTACCACCAACACCAATACCACTACCACTAGCACCAACACCACTACTACCAACACCAACACCACTACCACCACCAACACCAACACCACTACCACCAACACCAACACCACTACCACCACCAACACCAACACCACTACCACCAACACCAACGCCAACACCACTACCACCAACGCCAACACCACTACCAACAACACCAACACCACTACCAGCAACACCAACACCACAACCACCAACACCAACACCAACACCACCACCTCCACCACTTTCACCACCTCCACCACCAACACTACCACCTCAACCCCACCCCACCACCTCCACCACCAACACCACCACCTCCACCACCAACACTCCACCACCACCAACACAACCACCTCCACCACCAACACCATCACAAACACCAATACCACTACCACCACCAACACCAACACAAGCAGCACCTCCACCAACACCACTACCTCCACCACCTCCACCAACACCAATACCACTACCACCATTAACACCAACACCAACACTAGCACCACCTCCACCAACACCACTACAAACACCAACACCACCACTACCACTGCCACCCCTACGACCGCAACAAACACCATCACCACCCCACTACCACTACTACAAACACCACTACCATCTCCACCAACACCACTACCACCAACACCAACACCAACACCACTACCACCTCCACCAACACCACTACCACAAACACCAACACCACTACCACCTCCACCAACACCACTACCACCAACACCTCCACCAACACCACTACCACCTCCACCAACACCACTACCACAAACACCAACACCAACACCACTACCACCTCCGCCAACACCACTACAACCTACATCAACACCACTGGCACCAACACCATTACCACCAACACCACCAACACCAACACCAACACCACCAACACCAACACCACCACCACCAACACCACTACCACCTCCACCAACACCACTACCACCAACACCACTACCACCAACACCAACACCAACACCACTACCACCAACACCAACACCAACACCACTAACACCAACACCACTACCACCAACGCCACTACCACCAACACCAACACCACTACCACTAACACCAACACCACTATGACCAACGCACAACACCACAACCACCTCCACCAACACCACTACTACCAACACCAACACCACTACCACCAACACCAATACCACTACCACTAGCACCAACACCACTACTACCAACACCAACACCACCACCACCAACACCAACACCACTACCACCAACACCAATATCACTACCACTAGCACCAACACCACTACTACCAACACCAACACCACTACCACCAACACCAACACCACTACCACCAACACCAATACCACTACCACTAGCACCAACACCACTACTACCAACACCAACACCACTACCACCAACACCAACACCACTACCACCAACACCAACACCACTACCACCAACACCAACACCAACACCACTACCACCAACACCAACGCCAACAGCACTACCACCAACACCAACACCACTACCACCACCAACACCAACACCACTACCACCAACACCAACACCACTACCACCACCAACACCAACACCACTACCACCACCAACACCAACACCACTACCACCAACAACACCAACACCACTACCACCAACACCAATACCACTACCACTAGCACCAACACCACTACTACCAACACCAACACCACTACCACCACCAACACCAACACCACTACCACCAACACCAACACCACTACCACCACCAACACCAACACCACTACCACCAACACCAACGCCAACACCACTACCACCAACACCAATACCACTACCACCACCAACACCAACACCACTACCACCAACACCAACGCCAACACCACTACCACCAACACCAATACCACTACCACCAACAACACCAACACCACTACCACCACCAACACCAACACCACTACCACCAACACCAACACCAACACCACTACCACCAATACCAACACCACTACCACCAACACCAACACCAATACCACCAATGCCAACACCACTACCAACAACACCAACACCACTACCACCAACACCAACACCACTACCACCAACACCAACACCAACACCACTACCACCAACACCAACACCAACACCACTACCACCAACACCAACACCACTACCACCAACACCAACACCACTACCACCAACAACAATAACACCACTACCACAAACACCAACACCACTACCACCAACACCAACACCACTACCACCAACACCAACACCACTACCACCAACAACACCAACACCACTACCACTAACACCAACACCACTACCACCAACACCAACACCACTACCACCAACACCAACACCACTACCACCAACAACACCAACACCACTACCACTAACACCAACACCACTACCACCAACACCAACACCACTACCACCAACACCAACACCACTACCACCAACAACACCAACACCACTACCACTAACACCAACACCACTACCACCAACACCAACACCACTACCACCAACACCAACACCAGTACCACCAACACCAACACCACTACCACCAACACCAACACCAACACCACTACCACCAACACCAACACCAACACCACTACCACTAACACCAACACCACTACCACCAACACCAACACCACTAGCACCAACACCAACACCACTACCACCAACACCACCACCACTACCACCACGAACACCACTACCACCAACACCAACACCAACACCACTACCACTAACACCAACACCACTACCACCAACACCAACACCACTACCACCAACACCAACACCACTACCACCAACACCAACACCACTACCACCAACACCAACACCAACACCACTACCACTAACACCAACACCACTACCACCAACACCAACACCAACACCACTACCACTAACACCAACACCACTACCACCAACACCAACACCACTACCACCAACACCAACACCACTACCACCAACACCAACACCACTACCACCAAAACCAACACCACTACCACCAATACCAACACCACTACCACCAACACCAACACCACTACCACCAACACCAACACCACTACCACCAACACCAACACCAACACCACTACCACTAACACCAACACCACTACCACCAACACCAACACCACTACCACCAACACCAACACCACTACCACCAACACCAACACCACTACCACCAACACCAACACCACTACCACCAACACCAACACCACTACCACCAACACCAACACCAACACCAACACCAACACCACTACCACCAAAACCAACACCACTACCACCAACACCAACACCACTACCACCAACACCAACACCACTACCACCAACACCAACACCACTACCACCAACACCAACACCACTACCACCAACACCAACACCACTACCACCAACACCAACACCACTACCACCAACACCAACACCACTACCACCAACACCAACACCACTACCACCAACACCAACACCACTACCACCAACACCAACACCACTACCACCAACACCAACACCACTACCACCAACACCAACACCACTACCACCAACACCAACACCACTACCACTAACACCAACACCACTACCACCAACACCAACACCACTACCACCAACACCAACACCACTACCACCAACACCAACACCACTACCACCAACACCAACACCACTACCACCAACACCAACACCACTACCACCAACACCAACACCACTACCACCAACACCAACACCACTACCACCAACACCAACACCAACACCAACACCACTACCACCAACACCAACACCACTACCACCAATACCAACACCACTACCACCAACACCAACACCAACACCAACACCACTACCACCAACACCAACACCACTACCACCAACACTAACACCACTACCACCAACACCAACACCACTACCACCAACACCAACACCAACACCAACACCAACACCACTACCACCAACACCAACACCACTACCACCAATACCAACACCACTACCACCAACAACACCAACACCACTACCACCAACAACACCAACAACACTACCACCAACAACACCAACACCACTACCACCAACACCAACACCACTACCACCAACACCAACACCACTACCACCACCAACACCAACACCACTACCACCAACAACAACACCAACACCACTACCACCAACACCAACACCACTACCACTAACACCAACACCACTACCACCAACACCAACACCACTACCACCAACACCAACGCCACTACCACCGACACCAACACCACTACCACCAACACCAACACCACTACCACCAACACCAACACGAACACCAACACCAACACCACTACCACCAATACCAACACCACTACCACCAACAACACCAACACCACTACCACCAACACCAACACCACTAACACCAACACCAACACCACTAACACAAACACCACTACCACCAACACCAACACCACTACCACCAACACCAACACCACTACCACCAACACCAACACCACTACCACCAACAACACCAACACCACTACCACCAACACCAACACCACTACCACCAATACCAACACCACTACCACCAACAACACCAACACCACTACCACCAACACCAACACCACTACCACCACCAACACCAACACCACTACCACCAACAACACCAACACCACTACCACTAACACCAACACCACTACCACTAACACCAACACCACTACCACCAACACCAACACCACTACCACCAACACCAACACCACTACCACCACCACCAACACCAGTACCACCAACACCAACACCACTACCACCAACAACACCAACACCACTACCACCAACACCAACACAACTACCACCAACACCAACACAACTACCACCAACACCAACACCACTACCACCAACACCAACACCACTACCACCAACACCAACACCACTACCACCAACACCAACACCACTGCCACCAACAACACCAACACCACTACCACCAACACCAACACAACTACCACCAACACCAACACCACTACCACCAACACCAACACCACTACCACCAACACCAACACCACTACCACCAACAACACCAACACCACTACCACCAACACCAACACAACTACCACCAACACCAACACCACTACCACCAACACCAACACCACTACCACCAACACCAACACCACTACCACCAACACCAACACCACTACCACCAACACCAACACCACTACCACCAACACCAACACAACTACCACCAACACCAACACAACTACCACCAACACCAACACCACTACCACCAACAACACCAACACCACTACCACCAACACCAACACCACTACCACCAACACCAACACCACTACCACCAACACCAACACCACTACCACCAACAACACCAAAACCACTACCACCAACACCAACACCACTACCACCAACACCAACACCACTACCACCAACAACACCAACACCACTACCACCAACACCAACACCACTAGCACCAACACCAACACCACTACCACCAACACCACCACCACTACCACCATCAACACCACTACCACCAACACCAACACCAACACCACTACCACTAACACCAACACCACTACCACCAACACCAACACCACTACCACCAACACCAACACCACTACCACCAACACCAACACCACTACCACCAACACCAACACCAACAACACTACCACTAACACCAACACCACTACCACCAACACCAACACCAACACCACTACCACTAACACCAACACCACTACCACCAACACCAACACCACTACCACCAACACCAACACCACTACCACCAACACCAACACCACTACCACCAAAACCAACACCACTACCACCAATACCAACACCACTACCACCAACACCAACACCACTACCACCAACACCAACACCACTACCACCAACACCAACACCAACACCACTACCACTAACACCAACACCACTACCACCAACACCAACACCACTACCACCAACACCAACACCACTACCACCAACACCAACACCACTACCACCAACACCAACACCACTACCACCAACACCAACACCACTACCACCAACACCAACACCAACACCAACACCAACACCACTACCACCAAAACCAACACCACTACCACCAACACCAACACCACTACCACCAACACCAACACCACTACCACCAACACCAACACCACTACCACCAACACCAACACCACTACCACCAACACCAACACCACTACCACCAACACCAACACCACTACCACCAACACCAACACCACTACCACCAACACCAACACCACTACCACCAACACCAACACCACTACCACCAACACCAACACCACTACCACCAACACCAACACCACTACCACCAACACCAACACCACTACCACCAACACCAACACCACTACCACTAACACCAACACCACTACCACCAACACCAACACCACTACCACCAACACCAACACCACTACCACCAACACCAACACCACTACTACCAACACCAACACCACTACCACCAACACCAACACCACTACCACCAACACCAACACCACTACCACCAACACCAACACCACTACCACCAACACCAACACCAACACCAACACCACTACCACCAACACCAACACCACTACCACCAATACCAACACCACTACCACCAACACCAACACCAACACCAACACCACTACCACCAACACCAACACCACTACCACCAACACTAACACCACTACCACCAACACCAACACCACTACCACCAACACCAACACCAACACCAACACCAACACCACTACCACCAACACCAACACCACTACCACCAATACCAACACCACTACCACCAACAACACCAACACCACTACCACCAACAACACCAACAACACTACCACCAACAACACCAACACCACTACCACCAACACCAACACCACTACCACCAACACCAACACCACTACCACCACCAACACCAACACCACTACCACCAACAACAACACCAACACCACTACCACCAACACCAACACCACTACCACTAACACCAACACCACTACCACCAACACCAACACCACTACCACCAACACCAACGCCACTACCACCGACACCAACACCACTACCACCAACACCAACACCAACACCAACACCAACACCACTACCACCAATACCAACACCACTACCACCAACAACACCAACACCACTACCACCAACACCAACACCACTAACACCAACACCAACACCACTAACACCAACACCACTACCACCAACACCAACACCACTAGCACCAACACTAACACCACTACCACCAACACCAACACCACTACCACCAACAACACCAACACCACTACCACCAACACCAACACCACTACCACCAATACCAACACCACTACCACCAACAACACCAACACCACTACCACCAACACCAACACCACTACCACCACCAACACCAACACCACTACCACCAACAACACCAACACCACTACCACTAACACCAACACCACTACCACTAACACCAACACCACTACCACCAACACCAACACCACTACCACCAACACCAACACCACTACCACCACCACCAACACCACTACCACCAACACCAACACCACTACCACCAACAACACCAACACCACTACCACCAACACCAACACAACTACCACCAACACCAACACAACTACCACCAACACCAACACCACTACCACCAACACCAACACCACTACCACCAACACCAACACCACTACCACCAACACCAACACCACTGCCACCAACAACACCAACACCACTACCACCAACACCAACACAACTACCACCAACACCAACACCACTACCACCAACACCAACACCACTACCACCAACACCAACACCACTACCACCAACAACACCAACACCACTACCACCAACACCAACACAACTACCACCAACACCAACACCACTACCACCAACACCAACACCACTACCACCAACACCAACACCACTACCACCAACACCAACACCACTACCACCAACACCAACACCACTACCACCAACACCAACACAACTACCACCAACACCAACACAACTACCACCAACACCAACACCACTACCACCAACAACA
Source organism: Eledone cirrhosa (assembly GCA_964016885.1). NCBI lineage: Eukaryota > Metazoa > Mollusca > Cephalopoda > Octopoda > Eledonidae > Eledone > Eledone cirrhosa. The sequence goes on from OZ024740.1 coordinate 18,210,748, forward strand.
CCAACACCACTACCACCAACACCAACACCACTACCACCAACACCAACACCACTACCACCAACACCAACACCACTACCACCAACAACACCAAAACCACTACCACCAACACCAACACCACTACCACCAACACCAACACCACTACCACCAACAACACCAACACCACTACCACCAACACCAACACCACTACCACCAACACCAACACCACTACCACCAACACCACCACCACTACCACCAACACCAACACCACTACCACCAACAACACCAACACCACTACCACCAACACCAACACCACTACCACCAACAACACCCACACCACTACCACCAACAACACCAACACCACTACCACCAATACCAACACCACTACCACCAACACCAACACCACTACCACCAACAACACCAACACCACTACCACCAACACCAACACCACTACCACCAACAACACCAACACCACTACCACCAACACCAACACAACTACCACCAACAACACCAACACCACTACCACCAACACCAACACAACTAGCACCAACACCAACACCACTACCACCACCACCACCAACACCACTACCACCAACAACACCAACACCACTACCACCAACAACACCAACACCACTACCACCAATACCAACACCACTACCACCAACACCAACACCACTACCACCAACAACACCAACACCACTACCACCAACACCAACACCACTACCACCAACAACACCAACACCACTACCACCAACACCAACACCACTACCACCAACACCAACACCACTACCACCAACAACACCAACACCACTACCACCAACACCAACACCACTAGCACCAACACCAACACCACTACCACCAACACCAACACCACTACCACCAACAACACCAACACCACTAGCACCAACACCAACACCACTACCACCAACACCAACACCACTACCACCAACAACACCAACACCACTACCACCAACACCAACACCACTCCCACCAACACCAACACCACTACCACCAACACCAACACCACTACCACCAACACCAACACCACTACCACCAACAACACCAACACCACTACCACCAATGCCAACACCACTACCACCAACACCAACACCACTACCACCAACACCAACACCACTACCACCAACACCAACATCACTACCACCAACAACACCAACACCACTACCACCAACAACACCAACACCACTACCACCAACACCAACACCACTACCACCAACACCAACACCACTACCACCAACACCAACACCACTACCACCAACACCAACACCACTACAACCAACAACACCAACACCACTACCACCAACACCAACACCACTACCACCAACACCAACACCACTACCACCAACACCAACACCACTACCACCAACACCAACACCACTACCACCAACACCAACACCACTACCACCAACAACACCAACACCACTACCACCAACACCAACACCACTACCACCAACACCAACACCACTACCACCAACAACACCAACACCACTACCACCAACACCAACACAACTACCACCAACACCAACACAACTACCACCAACACCAACACCACTACCACCAACAACACCAACACAACTACCACCAACACCAACACCACTACCACCAACAACACCAACACCACTACCACCAACACCAACACCACTACCACCAACACCAACATCACTACCACCAACAACACCAACACCACTACCACCAACACCAACACCACTAGCACCAACACCAACACCACTACCACCAACACCAACACCACTACCACCAACAACAGCAACACCACTACCACCAACACCAACACCACTACCACCAACAACACCAACACCACTACCACCAACACCAACACCACTAGCACCAACACCAACACCACTACCACCAACACCAACACCACTACCACCAACAACACCAACACCACTAGCACCAACACCAACACCACTACCACCAACACCAACACCACTACCACCAACAACACCAGCACCACTACCACCAACACCAACACCACTCCCACCAACACCAACACCACTACCACCAACACCAACACCACTACCACCAACACCAACACCAGTACCACCACTACCACCAACACCACTACCACCAATGCCAACACCACTACCACCAACACCAACACCACTACCACCAACACCAACACCACTACCACCAACACCAACACCACTACCACCAACAACACCAACACCACTACCACCAACAACACCAACACCACTACCACCAACACCAACACCACTACCACCAACACCAACACCACTACCACCAACAGCAACACCACTACCACCAACACCAACACCACTACAACCAACAACACCAACACCACTACCACCAACACCAACACCACTGCCACCAACACCAACACCACTACCACCAACACCAACACCACTACCACTACCACCAACACCAACACCACTACCACCAACACTAACACCACTACCACCAACACCAACACCACTACCACCAACACCAACACCACTACCACCAACACCAACACCACTACCACCAACACCAACACCACTACTACCAACACCAACACCACTACCACCAATACCAACACCACTACCACCAACAACACCAACACCACTACCACTAACACCAACACCACTACCACTAACACCAACACCACTACCACCAACACCAACACAACTACCACCAACACCAACACCACTACCACCAACAACACCAACACCACTACCACCAACACCAACACCAACACCACTACCACCAACACCAACACCAACACCACTACCACCAACACCAACACCACTACCACCAACACCAACACCAACACCACTACCACCAACACCAACACCACTACCACCAACAACACCAACACCACTACCACCAACACCAACACCACTACCACCAACAACACCACTACCACCAACAACACCAACACCACTACCACCAACAACACCAACACCACTACCACCAACAACA
>OZ024740.1:18218678-18261178 GCA_964016885.1 Eledone cirrhosa
ACTACCACCAACACCAACACCAACACCAACACCAACACCAACACCAACACCACTACCACCAACACCAACACCACTACCACCAACACCAACACAACTACCACCAATACCAACACCACTACCACCAACACCAACACCAACACCAACACCACTACCACCAACACCAACACCACTACCACCAACACCAACACCACTACCACCAACACCAACACCAACACCAACACCAACACCAACACCACTACCACCAACACCAACACCACTAGCACCAACACCAATACCACTACCACCAACACCAACACCACTACCACCAACAACACCAACACCACTACCACCAACACCAACACCACTACCACCAACACCAACACCAACACCAACACCAACACCACTACCACCAACACCAACACCACTACCACTAACACCAACACCACTACCACCAACACCAACACCACTACCACCAACACCAACACCACTACCACCAACACCAACACCACTACCACCAACACCACTACCACCAACACCAACACCAACACCAACACCAACACCACTACCACCAATACCAACACCACTACCACCAACAACACCAACACCACTACCACCAACACCAACACCACTAACACCAACACCAACACCACTACCACCAACACCAACACCACTACCACCAACACCAACACCACTACCACCAACACCAACACCACTACCACCAATACCAACACCACTACCACCAACAACACCAACACCACTACCACTAACACCAACACCACTACCACCAACACCAACACCACTACCACCAACACCAACACCACTACCACCAACACTAACACCACTACCACCAATACCAACACCACTACCACCAACAACACCAACACCACTACCACTAACACCAACACCACTACCACCAACACCAACACCACTACCACCAACAACACCAACACCACTACCACCAACAACACCAACACCACTACCACTAACACCAACACCACTACCACTAACACCAACACCACTACCACCAACACCAACACCACTACCACCACCAACACCAACACCACTACCACCAACAACACCAACACCACTACCACTAACACCAACACCACTACCACTAACACCAACACGACTACCACCAACACCAACACCACTACCACCAACACCAACACCACTACCACCAACACCAACACCACTACCACCAACACCAACACCACTACCACCAACAACACCAACACCACTACCACCAACACCAACACAACTAGCACCAACACCAACACCACTACCACCAACACCAACACCACTACCACCAACAACACCAACACCACTACCACCAATACCAACACCACTACCACCAACACCAACACCACTACCACCAACAACACCAACACCACTACCACGAACACCAACACCACTACCACCAACACCAACACCACTACCACCAACAACACCAACACCACTACCACCAACAACACCAACACCACTACCACCAACACCAACACCACTACCACCAACACCAACACCACTACCACCAACACCAACACCACTACCACCAACACCAACACCACTACCACCAACAACACCAACACCACTACCACCAACGCCAACACCACTACCACCAACACCAACACCACTACCACCAACACCAACACCACTACCACCAACACCAACACCACTACCACCAACAACACCAACACCACTACCACCAACAACACCAACACCACTACCACCAACACCAACACCACTACCACCAACACCAACACCACTACCACCAACACCAACACCAACACCACTACCACCAACACCAACACCACTACCACCAACAACACCAACACCACTACCACCAACAACACCAACACCACCACCACCAACACCAACACCACTACCACCAACACCAACACCACTACCACTACCACCAACACCAACACCACTACCACCAACACCAACACCACTACCACCAACACCAACACCACTACCACCAACACCAACACCACTACCACCAACACCAACACCACTACCACCAACACCAACACCACTACTACCAACACCAACACCACTACCACCAATACCAACACCACTACCACCAACAACACTAACACCACTACCACTAACACCAACACCACTACCACTAACACCAACACCACTACCACCAACACCAACACCACTACCACCAACACCAGCACCACTACCACCAACAACACCAACACCACTACCACCAACACCAACACCAACACCACTACCACCAACACCAACACCAACACCACTACCACCAACACCAACACCACTACCACCAACAACACCAACACCACTACCACCAACACCAACACCACTACCACCAACAACACCAACACCACTACCACCAACAACACCAACACCACTACCACCAACAACACCAACACCACTACCACCAACAACACCAACACCACTACCACCAACACCAACACCACTACCACCAACACCACTACCACCAACAACACCAACACCACTACCACCAACACCAACACCACTACCACCAACACCACTACCACCAACAACACCACTACCACCAACACCAACACCACTGCCACCAACACCAACACCACTACCACCAACAACACCAACACCACTACCACCAACACCAACACCACTACCACCAACACCAACACCACTACCACCAACACCAACACCACTACCACCAACACCAACACCACTACCACCAACAACACCAACACCACTACCACCAACAACACCAACACCACTACCACTAACACCAACACCACTACCACCAACACCAACACCACTACCACCAACACCAACACCACTACCACCAACACCAACACCACTACCACCAACACCAACACCACTACCACCAACACCACCATCACTACCAACACCAACACCAACACCAACACCAACACCACTACCACCAACACCAACACCACTACCACCAACACCACCATCACCACCAACACCAACACCAACACCAACACCACTACCTCCAACACTAACACCAATATCACCTCTACCACCAACAGCACCACCACCAATACCACTACAACCACCAACAACAAACCACTACCACCAACACAACTACCACCAACAACAACAACAACAATAACCATCACCGTTATCACCACCAGCATCACCATCACTCACCACCACCACTACCACCACACCATTACCACAATCACTACTACAGCATTACCATCAGCACTGCTAACCACCAGTACACCACCACCACACCAGTACCACCACCACCACCACTACAAACCACCACAACCACCACCATCACAAACCACCACAACCACTACACCATTTCCACCACCACTACTAACCACCACCACAACTACTACTAATCATCACTACCATGACCTTACCACTACCGACAACATTGCCATCACAAACCACCACCGCCACCATCACCACCATATCCCCCACCTCCAGCACCACCACATCCTCCACCACCATTACATAGTCCTAGATTTAGCCCCCTATAACATAGTCCTTGGATGCCTTTAATATAGTCCACTTTACTAATCATTGTTTCATGCCAGGAGCGCAAATTGTTGACCCCTCAGGATGGACCCAGGAAACTGTTCACTGATCTCCACCAGGTGTCAGGCAACAACCTGAGACAACAATAGTTTCATACGCAACAAGAAGATTTTTATGTCTGTTTTGGGTTGGGCAGCCTTATAGATCAACCCTACCTTCCATCAACTTTGCCTTTCATCCTTATGGGGTTGATAAAATAAAGTACCAGTAATGCACTGGGCTCGATTTAATTGACTTTCTCCTCTCCCCAACATTGCTGGCCTTGTGCCTAAAGTAGAAACTATTATTAATATCTGTAATGCTTTTGTTCTGGCAGATCTTATACTGACACTACGAGAAGACCAAGCATTCTGGCAGATGTTATACCGACACTATACGAGAAGAGCAAGCCATTCTGGCAGATGTTATATCGACACTATACCAGAAGAGCGAGCCATTTTGGCAGATGTTATACCGACACTATACCAGAAGAGCGAGCCATTTTGGCAGATGTTATACCGACACTATACCAGAAGAGCGAGCCATTTTGGCAGATGTTATACCGACACTATACCGGAAGATCGAGTCATTCTGGCAGATGTTATACCGACACTATACGAGAAGAGCAAGCCATTCTGGCAGATGTTATATCGACATTATACGAGAAGATGAGCCATTTTGGCAGATGTTATACCGACACTATACCAGAAGAGCGAGCCATTTTGGCAGATGTTATACCGACACTATACCAGAAGAGCGAGCCATTCTGGCAGATGTTATACCGACACTATACGAGAAGAGCAAGCCATTCTGGCAGATGTTATACCGACACTATACGAGAAGAGCGAGCCATTCTGGCAGATGTTATACCGACACTATACGAGAAGAGCAAGCTATTCTGGCAGATGTTATACCGACACTATACCAGAAGAGCGAGCCATTTTGGCAGATGTTATACCGACACTATACCGGAAGAGCGAGTCATTCTGGCAGATGTTATACCGACATTATACGAGAAGAGCGAGCCATTCTGGCAGATGTTATACCGACACTATACGAGAAGAGCGAGCCATTTTGGCAGATGTTATACCGACACTATACCAGAAGAGCGAGCCATTCTGGCAGATGTTATACCGACATTATACGAGAAGAGCGAGCCATTTTGGCAGATGTTATATCGACACTATACCAGAAGAGCGAGCCATTCTGGCAGATGTTATACCGACACTATACCAGAAGAGCGAGCCATTCTGGCAGATGTTATACCGACACTATACGAGAAGAGCGAGCCATTCTGGCAGATGTTATACCGACACTATACGAGAAGAGCGAGCCATTCTGGCAGATGTTATACCGACACTATACCAGAAGAGCGAGCCATTCTGGCAGATGTTATACCGACACTATACCAGAAGAGCGAGCCATCCTGGCAGATGTTATACCGACACTATACCAGAAGAGCGAGCCATTCTGGCAGATGTTATATCGACACTATACCAGAAGAGCGAGCCATTCTGGCAGATGTTATACCGACACTATACGAGAAGAGCGAGCCATTCTGGCAGATGTTATACCGACACTATACGAGAAGAGCGAGCCATTCTGGCAGATGTTATACCGACACTATACGAGAAGAGCGAGCCATTTTGGCAGATGTTATACCGACACTATACGAGAAGAGCGAGCCATTCTGGCAGATGTTATACCGACACTATACCAGAAGAGCAAGCCATTCTGGCAGATGTTATATCGACACTATACGAGAAGAGCGAGTCATTCTGGCAGATGTTATACCGACACTATACGAGAAGAGCGAGCCATTCTGGCAGATGTTATACCGACATTATACCAGAAGAGCGAGCCATTCTGGCAGATGTTATACCGACACTATACGAGAAGAGTGAGTCATTCTGGCAGATGTTATACCGACACTATACCAGAAGAGCAAGCCATTCTGGCAGATGTTATACCGACACTATACGAGAAGAGCAAGCCCTAGCCAAGGGCCAAAGGTCCTTTGGGTCATTCCCTCTCCTTCAACTTTCCAAAACCCTTAGAATTCTTGCTCTTCCCAACAAGGCTGTTTTCTACCACAATCCTGTCCTGATAGTAATTCTTAGCTTCTCAAACCATGCATCTAACCTTTTACTAACTGCTCCCAGTACACCAACCACAATGGTGTTGTGATGGTGTTGGTGGTGGTGTGGTGGTGGTAGTGGTGTTGTGGTGGTGTTAGTAGTGTTGGGGGTGTTGTGGTGTGGTGGTGGTAGTAGGGCTGTGGTGGTGGTGGTAGTTGCGGTGTGGTGTTGTTGTGATGTTGGTGGTGGTAGTGGTGGTCGTGGTGGTGTTGTGGTGTGGTGGTGGTGGTAATGGTGTTGTGATGGTATTAGTGGTGATGGTGGTATTGTGGTGTAGTGGTGGTGGTGGTGGTACTGGTGTTGTGGTGGTATTAGTGGTGTTGTGATGGTGTTAGTGGTGATGGTGGTGTTGTGATGGTGATGTTGTGATGGTGGTGGTGGTAGTAGGGCTGTGGTGGTGGTGGTGGTGGTGTTGTGATTGTTTTAGTGGTGATGTTGTGGTGTTGTTAGTGGTGATGTTGTGGTGTTGGTGGTGTTGGTGATATGGTGATGTTGTGATGTGGTGGTGGTGGTATTGTAGTGGTGTTGTGATGGTGTTGTGATGGTGTTGTGATGGTGGTGGTGGTGTTGTAGTGTGGTGGTGGTGCTGTGATAGTGTTGGTAGTATTGTGGTGGTGTTGGCAGTGTTGTGGTGGTGGGTGTGGTGTGGTAGTGGTATTGGAGGTAGTGATAGTACAAGACAAGAGCTGAGGTAAAAAAAAATCAACTTTTCTAATCTCAAATATCTTGCATTGACCCTAAGATAGAAATAATTATTATTACTGTGGATCATACATAAAAATATAATAATTGTTTCTACTTTTGGCACACAGCCAACAATCATCCTAGTGGTACTTCATTTTATCGACCCCGTAAGGATGAAAGGCAAAGTTAACCTCGGCGGGATTTGAACTCAGATCAGAAAGGGCCGTAACTCTATGCTGCAAAGCATGACGTCAGACCCTCTACCGATACTGCCAATCCACCGCACTATATAAAAATATAATAATAATAATAAAACAATAAAATAATAAATGAATAATTATTACTATTGTTGGTTAGCTGTCTTTCTCAATCTTTGTGGAACCCTTGAATGAGGACAGGCTGCAGGATACGTCCAGCGAAGTTTTCAGCCCACACTGTAACGTGGTCATGATGGCGACACGGCAAAAAAGCACCTAGCCCACATTGTAAAGTGGTCGTGTAGGTGTCATGACAAAAAGTAACCAGAACACCATGTAAATGTGGTTGGCATTAGGCTGAGAATCCAGCCATAGAAACCAAGCCAGAAACAGTTCTGTGTGAGCAAGACACAGTCACCTGACCCAACTTGCCTCAAAAGGGACAACCAGTCTAATTCAAGTTAAATGGTGATGATGTATCATGGAACCCCTGCAGAAAAAGTATTACATAGCATTACCTTGAGATAAAAAGGACAAATCTTGAACACTATAGATCTTTCCTGCAATCAGACCTGGATACAATGCAGCAATGGATCACGGACTGGCAACTGAAGCTGGCTGTGGACAAGTGAACCACCATGCATTTTAGGAGGAAAATCCCAGATTGCTCATTCTCCCTCCACAACACTAATATCAAGAAGTCTTCTTATGAATGTGACCTGGGCATTACTGTCAGCAGCAATTTATACTGGACAAAGCACATCTCTAAAATTGTCAAGAAGGCCGAGGGTGTCTTAGCATCACTCAGCAAAACCTTTGTCAACCGTCCTCCAGCTATTTATTTAAAGTTGTATGTAGTTATGATGCGGCCACACTTAGAATTTGCATCACCAGTCTGGGACACCTATCTTGCTCAGAACATTGACCTCCTGGAAACTGTTCAGAGACGTGCAACCAAATGAATAGCCTCATTCATGCATCTGCCATACTCTTAATGTCTTGCTTCCATGGACATGGATACAGTGAAGTTCCGATGTCTGGCAATTGACTTGGTAAACACCCACTAAATTATTAACCATCTTTCCAACAACAACCCTGACCACCTTTTTGATTTCCATGGGTCTAACACCCGTAGACATTCCTACAAAGTCAGAAAACAGCACAGCTCCCATCACTTTCAGAAACATTGTTTCACGCTCAGAGTTGCTGAAGCATGGAACAAACTACCTGCATCAGTTGTTAGCTGTCGAGACACTGCATCCTTTAAGGCCTCCATGGAACAAACTACCTGCATCAGTTGTTAGCTGTCGAGACACTGCATCCTTTAAGGCCTCCATGGAACAAACTACCTGCATCAGTTGTTAGCTGTCGAGACACTGCATCCTTTAAGGCCTCCATGGAACAAACTACCTGCATCAGTTGTTAGCTGTCGAGACACTGCATCCTTTAAGGCCTCCATGGAACAAAGTACCTGCATCAGTTGTTATCTGTCGAGACACTGCATCCTTTAAAACCTCCATGGAACAAACTACCTGCATCAGTTGTTAGCTGTCGAGACACTGCATCCTTTAAGGCCTCCATGGAACAAACTACCTGCATCAGTTGTTAGCTGTCGAGACACTGCATCCTTTAAAGCCTCCATGGAACAAACTACCTGCATCAGTTGTTAGCTGTCGAGACACTGCATCCTTTAAAACCTCCATGGAACAAACTACCTGCATCAGTTGTTAGTTGTCGAGACACTGCATCCTTTAAAACCTCCATGGAACAAACTACCTGCATCAGTTGTTAGCTGTCGAGACACTGCATCCTTTAAAACCTCCATGGAACAAACTACCTGCATCAGTTGTTAGCTGTCGAGACACTGCATCCTTTAAAACCTCCATGGAACAAACTACCTGCATCAGTTGTTAGCTGTCGAGACACTGCATCCTTTAAAACCTCCATGGAACAAACTACCTGCATCAGTTGTTAGCTGTCGAGACACTGCATCCTTTAAAACCTCCATGGAACAAACTACCTGCATCAGTTGTTAGCTGTCGAGACACTGCATCCTTTAAAACCTCCATGGAACAAACTACCTGCATCAGTTGTTATCTGTCGAGACACTGCATCCTTTAAGGCCTCCATGGAACAAACTACCTGCATCAGTTGTTAGCTGTCGAGACACTGCATCCTTTAAAACCTCCATGGAACAAACTACCTGCATCAGTTGTTAGCTGTCGAGACACTGCATCCTTTAAAACCTCCATGGAACAAACTACCTGCATCAGTTGTTAGCTGTCGAGACACTGCATCCTTTAAAACCTCCATGGAACAAACTACCTGCATCAGTTGTTAGCTGTCGAGACACTGCATCCTTTAAAATCTCCATGGAACAAACTACCTGCATCAATTGTTAGCTGTCGAGACACTGCATCCTTTAAAACCTCCATGGAACAAACTACCTGCATCAGTTGTTAGCTGTCGAGACACTGCATCCTTTAAAACCTCCATAGAACAAACTACCTGCATCAGTTGTTAGCTGTCGAGACACTGCATCCTTTAAAACCTCCATGGAACAAACTACCTGCATCAGTTGTTAGCTGTCGAGACACTGCATCCTTTAAAACCTCCATGGAACAAACTACCTGCATCAGTTGTTAGCTGTCGAGACACTGCATCCTTTAAAACCTCCATGGAACAAACTACCTGCATCAGTTGTTAGCTGTCGAGACACTGCATCCTTTAAAACCTCCATGGAACAAACTACCTGCATCAGTTGTTAGCTGTCGAGACACTGCATCCTTTAAAACCTCCATGGAACAAACTACCTGCATCAGTTGTTAGCTGTCGAGACACTGCATCCTTTAAAACCTCCATGGAACAAACTACCTGCATCAGTTGTTAGCTGTCGAGACACTGCATCCTTTAAAACCTCCATGGAACAAACTACCTGCATCAGTTGTTAGCTGTCGAAACACTGCATCCTTTAAAACCTCCATGGAACAAACTACCTGCATCAGTTGTTAGCTGTCGAGACACTGCATCCTTTAAAACCTCCATGGAACAAACTACCTGCATCAGTTGTTAGCTGTCGAGACACTGCATCCTTTAAAACCTCCATGGAACAAACTACCTGCATCAGTTGTTAGCTGTCGAAACACTGCATCCTTTAAAACCTCCATGGAACAAACTACCTGCATCAGTTGTTAGCTGTCGAGACACTGCATCCTTTAAAACCTCCATGGAACAAACTACCTGCATCAGTTGTTAGCTGTCGAGACACTGCATCCTTTAAAACCTCCATGGAACAAACTACCTGCATCAGTTGTTAGCTGTCGAGACACTGCATCCTTTAAAACCTCCATGGAACAAACTACCTGCATCAGTTGTTAGCTGTCGAGACACTGCATCCTTTAAAACCTCCATGGAACAAACTACCTGCATCAGTTGTTAGCTGTCGAAACACTGCATCCTTTAAAACCTCCATGGAACAAACTGCCTGTGTCAGTTGTTAGCTGTCGAGACACTGCATCCTTTAAAACCTCCATGGAACAAACTACCTGCATCAGTTGTTAGCTGTCGAGACACTGCATCCTTTAAAACCTCCATGGAACAAACTACCTGCATCAGTTGTTAGCTGTCGAGACACTGCATCCTTTAAAACCTCCATGGAACAAACTACCTGCATCAGTTGTTAGCTGTCGAGACACTGCATCCTTTAAAACCTCCATGGAACAAACTACCTGCATCAGTTGTTAGCTGTCGAGACACTGCATCCTTTAAAACCTCCATGGAACAAACTACCTGCATCAGTTGTTAGCTGTCGAGACACTGCATCCTTTAAAACCTCCATGGAACAAACTACCTGCATCAGTTGTTAGCTGTCGAGACACTGCATCCTTTAAAACCTCCATGGAACAAACTACCTGCATCAGTTGTTAGCTGTCGAGACACTGCATCCTTTAAAACCTCCATGGAACAAACTACCTGCATCAGTTGTTAGCTGTCGAGTCACTGCATCCTTTAAAACCTCCATGGAACAAACTACCTGCATCAGTTGTTAGCTGTCGAGACACTGCATCCTTTAAAACCTCCATGGAACAAACTACCTGCATCAGTTGTTAGCTGTCGAGACACTGCATCCTTTAAAACCTCCATGGAACAAACTACCTGCATCAGTTGTTAGCTGTCGAGACACTGCATCCTTTAAAACCTCCATGGAACAAACTACCTGCATCAGTTGTTAACTGTCGAGACACTGCATCCTTTAAAACCTCCATGGAACAAACTACCTGCATCAGTTGTTAGCTGTCGAGACACTGCATCCTTTAAAACCTCCATGGAACAAACTACCTGCATCAGTTGTTAGCTGTCGAGACACTGCATCCTTTAAAACCTCCATGGAACAAACTACCTGCATCAGTTGTTAGCTGTCGAGACACTGCATCCTTTAAAACCTCCATGGAACAAACTACCTGCATCAGTTGTTAGCTGTCGAGACACTGCATCCTTTAAAACCTCCATGGAACAAACTACCTGCATCAGTTGTTAGCTGTCGAGACACTGCATCCTTTAAAACCTCCATGGAACAAACTACCTGCATCAGTTGTTAGCTGTCGAGACACTGCATCCTTTAAAACCTCCATGGAACAAACTACCTGCATCAGTTGTTAGCTGTCGAGACACTGCATCCTTTAAAACCTCCATGGAACAAACTACCTGCATCAGTTGTTAACTGTCGAGACACTGCATCCTTTAAAACCTCCATGGAACAAACTACCTGCATCAGTTGTTAGCTGTCGAGACACTGCATCCTTTAAAACCTCCATGGAACAAACTACCTGCATCAGTTGTTAGCTGTCGAGACACTGCATCCTTTAAAACCTCCATGGAACAAACTACCTGCATCAGTTGTTAGCTGTCGAGACACTGCATCCTTTAAAACCTCCATGGAACAAACTACCTGCATCAGTTGTTAGCTGTCGAGACACTGCATCCTTTAAAACCTCCATGGAACAAACTACCTGCATCAGTTGTTAGCTGTCGAGACACTGCATCCTTTAAAACCTCCATGCTTCCGAAAATTCGTCAACACTACACCTAATATTCCCCCTCTATACACACACCACTCATTGCGTGTGTGTGTGTGTGTGTGTGTGTGTGTGTGTGTGTGTGTGTGTGTGTGTGTGTGTGTGTGTGTGTGTGTGTGTGTGTGTGTGCGTGACTCATACAAAGTACAGTACCGGGTCAATTTAATCAACTTTGCTCTCCTCCCCCAAAACTGCTGGCCTTGTGCCTAAATTAGAAACAACAATTATATATATATATACATATATGTATATACATATATGTATATACATATATGTATATACACATATATATATATACATATATGTATATACATATATATATACATATGCTGTATATATACATATATGTATATACATATATGTATATACACATATATATATATACATATATGTATATACATATATGTATATATACATATATGTATATACATATATATATACATATGCTGTATATATATACATATGCTGTATATATATGCATATATGTACTTGCAAGTTTTTATCTATTTATATCTGTATGTGTATGTGTGTGTATGCAAATATGTGTGAGCGCATATGTAACTGTGTTGGTGTGTGTGTAAGTATGTGTGTGACTGTGTGTGTGTATGTATATGTGTAGCTGTGTTGATGTGTGTGACTGTATATTTGTGTATATATATGTATGTGACTGTGTATGTATGTGTAGCTGTGTTGATGTGTGTGTGTATATATACGTGTGGCTGTGTGTGTGTGTATGTATATATGTGTGACTGTGTGTATGTATATATGTGTGTGGCTGTGTGTATATGTATGTATATATGTGTGACTGTGTGTATGTATATATGTGTGTGGCTGTGTGTATGTGTATGTATATATGTGTGACTGTGTGTATGTATATATGTGTGTGGCTGTGTGTATATGTATGTATATATGTGTGACTGTGTGTATGTATATATGTGTGTGGCTGTGTGTATGTGTATGTGTATATGTGTGACTGTGTGTATGTATATATGTGTGTGGCTGTGTGTATGTGTATGTGTATGTACCACTGTGTAGTATACTTGCCATCAGGTGATGAGATTAGTAAGTCATTAGATAGTATATAGTGTTCTATTCCTTTAGTCTCTCTTTCTCACTTACACACATACATACATATAGATATACACATATAATTACACACACACACACACACACAGCTCAAGAATGAACAGGACAAACAGAGATGCAAAAACATACACACATTTTTAATATAAACACACACACACATATATATATATAAACAGACTAACACACACACACACACATATATATATAAACAGACTAACACACACACACATATATATAAACAGACTAACACACACACATATATATATATAAACACAAACTGACACACACTCACACATATATACACATACACACACATATAAACACAGACTAACACTCACAGACACACACACACACATATATATATATATAAATAGACTAACACACATACAAACACATACATATATAAATAGACTAACACTCACGCACACACACACATATGTAAATAGACTAACACACTCACACACACACACACACATATAAATAGACTAACACACTCACACACACACACATATATATATATAAATAGACTAACACTCACACATACACACATACATATATAAATAGACTAACACACTCACACACTCACACACACACATATATACATAGACTAACACTCACACATATATATATACATACACTCACACACACACACACACATATATATATATAGACTAACACGCACACACACACATATATACACACTAAGTTACTTATTACTCAAGTTACATAACTATTACAGATTTTCTTAAACTTTCATACTTTTTATGTTGATTAATTCAGCTACTACCAAGTATATACTAGTAGTAGTAGTAGTAGTTGAGGTGGTAGTAGAAGTGATCGTGGTAGTAGTAGTAGTAGTAGTAGTAGTAACAGTGGCAGTAGTAGTAGTAGTAGTAGTAACAGTAATAGTAGTAGTAGCAGAAGTGGTAGTACTAGTAGAAGTAGAAGTAGTAGTAGTTGTAGTATTAGTTGTAGAAGTGGTAGTAGTAGTTGTAGCAGCAGCAGCAACAGTAGTAGTAGTAGTAGTAGTAACATTTCTACATCTAATTCTAGTACCACTTCAAAAACTTAATAATACTACCTCCACTACCACTCCACCACCACATACATTTACTATTAACAATACCACCACCACCACCATTACTACTACCACCATCACCACTTACTATTAACAATACCACCAACACCACCACTACCACCATCACAACTATTACAACTACTACACTACTACTACTACTACTACTACTACTACTACTACTACTACCTCTACCATTTACTATTAACAATACCACCACCACTACTACTACTACCACCACCACTTACTATTAACAATACCATTACCACCATCACAACTATTACAACTACTACTACTATTACTACTACTACCTCCACCACTTACTATTAATATCACCATCACAACTATTACTACTACTACCTCCACCACTTACTATTAACAATACCCACCACCACCACCATCACAACTTTTACTATTACCTCCACCACTACAAACACTATTAACAATACCAGCACCACCATTACTACTACCACTACCAAGAAGATTACTACCATTATTACCAAATGACATCATCAGTACTACTACTACTACTACTACTACTACTGTAATCACGACAGCATTAGTACAATCGTCACGGGCATCATCACGAACTTTAGTACATTGCCCTATTCCATTACGACCACCACCAACATCACCACCACCACCACTACTATTTTCACTATTTTTAGAACCACCACCGTTGCCACCACCAGAATTTCCACTGATTCTGTGTTACCGGTACGTCATGTGACGTATACAACCGGTCATATGACGTCAACACATACATTCTCTCTCCCTCCCGCTCCACCTCTCTTTTACAAAGACCAATTCTCTCTCTTTCTCTCCTCTCTTTTATCCTCTTTTTATTTCTCTTTCGCACGCATTGTCTCTCTCCCTCTCTCTCTTATTCTCTCTGCCATACTCATTCTCTCTCTTTATCTCCTTCTCCTCCTCTCTCTTGTTCTCTGCTTTTATTTCTCTCTCCCTCTCTGTTACAGACACACCTATTCCCTCTCTCTCACACACACACACAGGCGAGCTCCGTCTCCACCACCACCATAATTACACAGTTGTAGTTGAAGTCACATGACCTCTCATCACTGACTGAAAGAGAAAGGAAGGTGGTGTAAGAAAACTTGTGTAAGTGTCTGTCTGATTGTATATGTGAGTTAGCCACTGTCTCATTCTATATCTGTATGTGTATATGTGTGATTGTGTGTTAGTGTTAAAGTCTCTCATCACAACATGTCAGCCGTCGATTTGAGTAGACTGAGGCCAAGTGAGTCTTCACTCCAGGCCGACCAAAATGGTAATGGCACTGCTGCCAACGATATGGAGGATATATACGATGAAGATGTGTCCGAACTAGAGGTTGGTAAGAAAGATTGGTCACAAATGAACTGGAAACTGGCCCAGGTATGTCCCATTCTCCGTCTTATCTAAACTTCACGTTTCATTGTATATGTTTATATTAAGGAAGTATATTTTCTTTAGCATGTCTATGTAATTACTTGTGCTTTCATCTATTTTCTATCTAAGGTGTTTGTCTTCTATTTGTTCATCTGTAGTGTCCTAATTTTATTTATCGATCTATCTATATTGTTTTTATAGCGATCTACTTGTTTGTTTATCTAAATCAGTGGTTCCAAAACCTATTTTGTCACCGAATCCATAATCGATTTTTCCTAAAATCTCAAATCCCATGTCTATATTTTGCGGACACTTCATACCACCTTTATTTTTAATAAGACTCTAGAAACAAAACAAGTTTTAGAGAGACAATTTATTAATATATATGTATATATGTATGTTTTGTCTCTCGTCTCTTACTCCACTGGACAGTGTTTTGCCTTATGTCAGACACTGTGACCCCGGTGGACCAGCAGTACCGTTGGTAGGGGTCGAAACTGTCAAAGACCATCTCAACGGCCGATGACCCTAGAGTTCTGTGTCCTTCGTTTGTATTTTTAATTTAAAAAAAATTATATTTCAAGATTTCCTCTTAAAAATCGTTTTGCCTTGTTTTCGTTCGTTGTCTTGTCCTCTCTTTGTTACTTTTCTTAAGTCTATCAATACTAATGTGACGAACATATCTCTTCTCACTCCCTATTTCAATGGCTTATACATATATAAAATTAAATTTTATTAAAAGACACCTTATCTCTGGGAAACACTAATCTATAGTGTCTTCCTCACTTTTTATTTTGGTCGATTGACCAGGGAAGAAGTTCATTTCGCAATCATTGGGTATCGGGTTTGATCTAACTGCGTGGCATCTTTAGTAAGTGTCACTTACTTTAACCACGGATCACCCCAAGCCTTGTGAGGAAAGATTGGTTGACAGAAACTGTTTAGAAGCCCGTCGGTTGAACTGTACCTGTAATTCAATAGAGTATGTGTGTGTGTGTGGGGGGGGGGGGGGGTAGTCAATGTGTCACGCTGAATTTTCCTGAGAATTACCTTATGGGTATACTTGATAGTGGAATATTCAGCCACTTGTACGTTAATTTCATGAACAGGCTGTTTTCCGTTGACGAAACAACCGGAACACTCATCGTCGAAAGCGACGGAAGTTCATTCACCTTTCCGTCTATGTATGTCTGTTTATTCTGTATACACTGTCCTTCTCTATATCTGTTCTTTCTTTCCTTTGTTTATCGATTTGTTTGTCTATCTATAGTGTCTTTTAATCTTTCTGTACCATGTATAATTTCCTAACTGACGATCACAAACACCCACGTACACGTGTCTGTGTGTGTGTGTGTGTGTATGTATGTGTGTGTTGTCTATTTCTGATAACTGTTGTCTGTATATGTCTGTATCTCTGTCACATTAAGTGCTTGCATGCCAGTCAGCCTGCGTGTCCCTATGTGTCATACAGACCTCACCTTCCTGCTCCCTCCTTTGTTATGTACAGATGATGACGTCACCGACATATTTTACCAGTTGTCACCACACACACACAAAGTTATCATCTTACCAGTCACACACACATGCACGCATCCATACATACACCATCGTTTTAATTTACATATATATTTAAACATACATACACATTTGCACTTTGTCCATTATCCTTGGACACAGTATGATCTATCACTACCTTTTCTTCCTCTCTCTCTTTTTCTCTGTATACACACACATATATATAGATATAGATATATATGAATATAAGTATGTCCTTTGTCAGTGTTGAACAAACGAGCAACGATGGTTGCTAGACACTACGGCTTAATACGGGATGTTTGTTTACAAACACACCGAGCATTATAATAAATGTTCGGTGAATCCATACGTACATATATATATATGTGTGCATGTATGTATATATATATATACATACTACTGTACGTCTGTATACATATATGTATGTACGTGTACATACTTATATTTAAGTAACAGCCGTACTAAGAGTGGGAAATGAAATTTCGTTTCATTTTTCCGTTTAGATATATATGTATATACATATAATATATATAATATGTATATATATATATATATATATATATGTAGAGTCACACATACACGTGCATATGCTATTATACGTCTATCTATATGAAACGAAGTTTATTTGTTGTGGAAGAAATGACGAACACGACAAATACCACGAGTAGAATCACTCGCAGCCGAATGTTGTTTGGTATCAGATCAACACTGAATCTACCTACAGTCTCCAATTATGACCAACTCACCTTTTCAGGTGGAGTACTTAAGAAAGACTACATTACCTAATATGTCCTTTCCGTTTTAAGTTAGGGGGCGGGGTGATTTGAAGGAGATTTGGCTTCTGTTTTTAGCAAAGTAAACAACGGGCTAGAATATCCTTTAATGTCTTATGTTACTGCCCAGAACTAATCAAGCAAATTAATAATTAAAGCTTTCCAGCCAGTCATGATCATCACATCTAATGTCAGACAGTTTATCCAAAACTTCAGTATCCAGTGTGTCCTTCCTTTATAAAGATAGTAAGGTTTAATTTGAGGGGAATTTAGTTGTTGTTTCTTGCAGGTTGAGTGATTACAGTTGGTAGAATGTACACTTACCAGTCTAGAGACTGTACACTTACTAGGGTGGAGACTGTACACTTACCAGTTGGTAGAATGTACACTTACCAGTCTGGGGACTGTACACTTACCAGTCAGGAGACAGTACACTTACCAGCCTAGAGACTGTACACTTACCAGGCTGAGGACTGTACACTTACCAGTCTGGGGACTGTACACTTACCACCCAGGAGATTGTACACTTACCAGTCTAGAGACTGTACACTTACCAGGCTGGGGACTGTTCACTTACCAGTTGGTAGAATGTACACTTACCAGTCTGGGAACTGTACACTTACCAGACTGGAGACTGTACACTTACCAGTCAGGAGACAGTACACTTACCAGTCTAGAGACTGTACACTTAGCAGTCTGGAGACAGTACACTTACCAGTCTGGCGACTGTACATGCATCAGTTGGGAGACTGTACACTTACCATCCAGGAGACAGTACACTTACAAGCCTATAGACTGTACACTTACCAGTCTAGAGACTGTACACTTACCAGGCTGGAGATAGTAACTTACCAGGCTGGAGACTGTCCACTTGCGAGTCAGGAGACAGTACACTTACCAGTTGGGAGACTGTACACTTACCATCCAGGAGACTGTACACATACCAGTCTGGGGACTGTACACTTACAAGTGGGGAGACTGTGCACTTACCAGCCCCTGGGACAGTACACTTACCAGTCTGCAGACTGTACACTTACCAGACTGGATGCTGTACACTTACCAGTCAGGAAACAGTACACTTACCAGTTGGGAGACTGTACACTTACCAGGCTGGACATTGTACACTTACCAGTCTGGAGACAGTACACTTACCAGCATGGAGACTGTACACTCACCAACTTGGAGACTGTACACTTACCAGTATGGAGACAGTACCCTTACTAGCCTGGAGACTGTACACTTACCAGGCTGGAGACAGTACACTTACTAGCCTGGAGACTCAAATTTCATAGCCAAGACACTATTATGGCACAATGGGTTTATAGCTGAGATGCTACAGTGGCGCATTGTACTTGTAGCTGTGAGACCATCATGGCACAATGTGTTCAAACTGAGACATCATCTTAGCTCAATGTTGGTGCCATGAGGAAACACAGTTCACGTTCACAGTAAATAATACAATATGATTGACACTATTGAAAAAACATTATGATTAAAATGTTTGAGTAAAGAATAGACAGCATTGAACACCCAGTACCCTTTATATTTCAATGTTCTTGAAGTTATTCTTAGACCAGAGCCCTCGCCTTAATATTTAAAACAGAATCTTGGGTAATGACTGAAAGAATATGATTGCAAATACATGTGCCCAAAATGGGGTTCCTCTGAAGGGTCTTTGGAGTACATAACTCAGATATCAGGGAGTCACTTCAGGTAGAGATGCTACTTCTCCAAATTGAGGGATCACAGCTCTGGTACTATGGACATGTGGTTAGAATGTCTCAGGAAAGAATCACTGGACAGATTTTATGAGCAAAACCAAGTGACGGAGACCCAGGGGTAGACCCTGAGCAAGATGGTTGGATAACATCCATGAGCTTGGCTGGTCTCACTTAGGGATTCAGCCGGATCAGTTGGAGACGGTTACTTCTGACAAGACTCGCTGGAAGGAGTGTTTGAGGACTCTGCTCTCATCACCCTCTCAAGAATAAGTGGGCGAAGAAGCAAACTGGGATCCGTTAAATGTAACCAAGAACTCAGAACATAAAGAGCACCACCAGACATCTCGTTCAACACTAACAATTCCACAAATCTCCCATTTTATTTTATTGATCCCCAAAATGATGAAAGGCAAAGCTGACCTCTGGTATTTGAGCAGATTGCGTTGAAACGAATAAACATATTTTGTTCTATACTCTAGTGACTCTGCTAACTCCCTGCCTTGATAAGTGGGTATATATTCTGAATCACAAGAAACGAATTAAGGACCTACACACACTCGTATCTCAGCATGTACACAAGCACACATGGAAATGTCAGCACGTTCACACACACACACACTAATACACTCATATATATAAATATACACACACACATCAAGCCACACCCACATATATGGGAGATGACAGTATAAACAAGAATTTTTAGGTTGATGAAATTACTGTCAAATTTACCCTTCCCTGTATCTTACACACACCCCTGATGCCTGGAGTGAATCAACCGATATCCCCCCCCCCCCCCGTAATATTTACCAGGTGGCAGCATCCTCCCTGTATACACATACTCACTTGATGCAGGGTGTGATAGGCCAGTCCACACCCTTATTGTACTCAGTGATCTTATTCATCCAATATACTCATTTCCTAGATCAGAGCTTTCCCAATTTTTCAGGCTGGCTGTTGTAGTAGATCAGCCGACACCCTTATTGTACCCAGTGACATCTACCCTGTATACACACTGCCTAGATCAGAGCTGCATAAACTTTCCACATTGATGACACACTTTTTTAAAATACAGTAGAACCTCGCATCACATACAAATTGGTACACAAACAATTTTTCCAAACATAAAACGTCTCAGTTGACAAACGGTGACTTGAGTAATACTGGGAGTATCGGCAGGAAAGTGTCTCTTGTTGTGTAGTTAGTTACTATGGTGATATCTATCTGTCTTTCACACACAGTGTAAAGGACCAACTCACACCCCAATTATACCTAGTTATACTATACACTCAGTTGTGATGTGTCTCTGTAAAGGACCCTCTCACACCCCAATTATACCTAGTTATATATACTATACACTCAGTTGTGATGTGTCTGTAAAGGACCAACTCACACTCCAATTATACCCAGCTATATATACAGTACACCATGTACTCACTGTAAACAAACAGTATATAAATGCTACAAAAAAAATCCCTTAGTACATATTTTCATTTTAAAGGTGTTAGGTGGATGTGAAGTACATCTGGATAGGTGACACCTGATTATGTGACAGTTTACCCCATACAGACAGGTGAGGTAGCTTGTCCTATCTTGGCTGGGGTGGCAACTTATCTCATTTCAACTATGTCAGTCATCGGTAAACTGTTACTGTGAGCTGTATGTGATCTGTTTGGTTTTCTGAATGACACACCTCATCTAAAGATCCTATGTGGCTCACTGCTTGATATGTATAGAATTACATATATTGCTTCCACACCTCATTTCCATAACAGTTGTGTTAGATTTGAACTTTAGCCATGTGTGACTGAGGTCAATAACCATCCAGACCTGTCTATTGTCTCCACTGTATATATAGTATATGTGTGTATATCAGAGCTTGCTACATGTTTTTAAAATAAAATTTTTCAAGACATTGTTATACAGGGTGACCACAAAAACACTCCTTCATTTCAAATACTTATAATATGAAAACCTAAATGAATATTCTTACAATATTGGTGGCTCCTGTTACATAAACTAACAAAGTTTCATAGACACTTGATGTCTGCCTGCCTCTTTTGTTGCTCGGCAAACATCAATGTGATATCCAAGCTTGAAGTGTTTTTGTGGTCAGACTGTATTTGGGGTGGGCGGGCCATGTTGTCCTAATATTGCCAGAAAAAAAAGTAAAACACACTCACTGTTTGGTTTTCACTTCAAATATAACAATATCTGATTTAACACACTATTTCATATCAAAAACCTTGCAAAACTAATACATTTTTCAAAACAACCCTTTCATTACCATATTTAAATAAAAATCATAGTCTATGGGGGGTGTGTGTGGGTGTGTGTGTGTGTGAATATGTGTGTGTGTGTGAATATATATCTGTTGTTACAGCTCACATCTGCCTAGTTTTAGCTGACCTCCTGTAAATATACATCTCATAAGAGGTTTCTTAGATATTTAAATAATAGGGACCCCCAAATGACAATGATGATGATGTACATCTACTTGACCTGAACATGCATCAATGATGGTGTGTTGTGTGTTGCTCTCTAGTGGAGCACCCCCCTAATCCAGTTCTAGCCTGATTATTTTATAGTTGGAGTGTGGTTTATGTGTTTTTGTCTGAGTACCCACTTGTTGAGGAGTTATTAGGATGTGGTCATTGTTTAACGTCCATTTTCCACACTGGCTTGGGTTAGATGAGATGTCCCATTGTGAGACAAGTCAGAATCCTCCTCCTCCTGATCACCATCACCACCATCATCACCATCACCACCATCACCATCATCATCACCACCATCATCATCATCATCATCATCATCATCATCATCTACTTTCCCTGCTAGCAAGGGTTGGATGTGTCTATGTAAACCAAGCACTGTAATGGGGCTACTGACCTTCCAAAATGTGCTACAATATTTGTTTCAACTTTCTTCAAATTGTGTTCAAATCCACCTGAGGTCTATTTTGCTGTGCGTTCTTTCATGGTCAATAAAAAGGGTTCCAACCCAGTGCCAGCTGTTACATACTGGATATTCCAGTGTGTCAAAGGTGAGAAGGTTTAGATCAGGTGTTGCCAGACTTCTTTGTGTCATCACCCACTTTCACATGGAAACATTTTCCACTGCCCACATCATCATCATCATCATTTTACGTCTGCTTTTCCCTGCTTGCAAGGGTAGGACAGATCCTATTCAGCACAGCATCTCTCCACTTGTCACAGTCCTTCATCATCTCTTCCGTGAGCTTCAGCGATCTGAGGTCAGCTCTCATCACCTCCACCCATGTTTTTCGTGGTCTACCTCTACTGCGTCTTCCTTCTACTGGGATTTCTTGTCACTTCTTTACCCAGTTGTCATCCTCCATGTGCATCACATGTCCATACCATCTCAGTCTTCTCTCCCGCACACCACAACTTATCCCTCTTATACACAGTTTCTCTCTCAACTCATCTATGCTTGGTTGTTCATGCACATTGACATTGCACATCCAACGGGGCATGTTTACTTCATTTCTCTCCTGTATATTAAATATTCAAAAGTATACCAAGTACCGGTTCCTTATTCCTATTGTTTTTTTTTTTTGTGTTTTTGAATACAGATCCTTTGCATATCTCCTTTAAATATTTTTTGGGGTAACTTCGCCCACTTATTCCTGAGAAGGTCGTGGGGGCAGAGTCCTCAAACAGTCCTTCCAGTGGGTCCTGTCTCCAGCTGATCTGGCATAATCCCAAGCGAGACTAGCTAAGCTCATGGATGTTATCCAACCATCTTGTTCAGGAGTCACCCCCGGATCTCCTGCCACATGGTTTTGCCCGTAAAATCTGTCCTGTGATTCTTTTCTTGGGACATTCTAACTACAAACCCATAGTATTAGAGTTGTGATCTTTCAATTTGGAGAAGTAGTAGCTCTACCTGGAGTGACTCTCTGATCTCCGAGCTATGCATTCTATTGAGTAACATTACTCCAAAGACACTTCGGAGGAACCCCATTTTGGCCGATCGTATTCTTTTGGAAATACCTTCTTAATACTCCAAATCCTATATCGCCCACCATATTTTGCTGTTCAGTTCCTCATTGCCCACCCAACAGTTGAAATCACCAACTGGTGCGTGAAATCAC
Organism: Eledone cirrhosa; assembly: GCA_964016885.1. Taxonomy (NCBI): domain Eukaryota; kingdom Metazoa; phylum Mollusca; class Cephalopoda; order Octopoda; family Eledonidae; genus Eledone; species Eledone cirrhosa. The sequence continues at coordinate 18,241,956 of OZ024740.1, forward strand.
CCAGGTTGGAAAAATTCTGGCTTAGACGGTGTTCTCTGTGGCTTGTCACAACATGGGCACTTAAAACTATTAGCAAAAGAATAGTACATACTACCAAGTCGTCCTTGATTGCAAGTGATGGCTACAAGCTCGTTAGTGTGTGTTTATGCTAGGTGTGTATGTTTTTAAAACAATGGTCTGGATCTTCATTGTCCAAGTGAACTGGATGACCACTGCTGAACAGTTCATAACAATTATACACAGACATACTAGTACCATAGATTTGGTCATACAGTCTGCTGGAAAGAAAAGCCAAGTCATTCACAAACCACACCCTACTATCATACGGAAAAGAAGGATACATTGGATAATTTAGTCCCTTTTATAACAATCGATGGGATGGTTATGGCTGGAATGCTTCTGATTAGAGGCTTATTCAGTCAGTGTTCACCTAGATCTAAACAATACTAGATTCACATGCACATATGTATACTAAATGTGTGCTCATACACTGCATATATATATATATATATAATATAAGATCAAAAGATGGTTAAAGGAGTTCCATGTATTTTATTATGCGCATTTCAAAAACAAACATCCAGTCCTACAAACTGTAGAGTGCTTCTTATCCGATATCTGCATTGCTTTATTGTACTACAATAAAACTCACCTCCTATATATATATATATATATATATATAGTAATAATAATTCAATAAGGATTGTATATATATAAAAAGTATATATAAACCTGTAGAGCAAGTAATTATTATTAATAATATGCTGAGAGTGAACCTAGCTAAGACAAAACTGTTGATGAGTAGAAAAGATGTTCGATATGCAGAAAAGGAACTGGCATAAATTCTATAAAATGCACACAATGCAGATCCTGGGTACACAAGAGATGTAGCGGGATAGCAGGCAAACTAACAGGTAGGGAGAAATATGTATGCAGTAGATGTACAGGGAAATTAGACAGTAGAAGTCGCATTGATAAACACATTTTTCAGATGCAGGAGGCCGCTATAGAAGTGGTGGATAGCTTCCGGTACCTAGGAGATCAGATTAGCATGGGAGGAGGGTGTTCTGAGGCCATAGTATCTAGAATAAGGACGGGTTGGAAGAAGTTTAGGGAGCTGCTTCCTCTGTTGACGAAGAAGGGTTTCTCCCTGCGTACGAAAGGCCGGTTGTATGATGCCTGTGTGAGGAGCGCGATGCTGCATGGTAGTGAGACATGGGCAGCAATTGCAGAGGATATGGGACGGCTGGAGGGAAATGAGGCAAGCATGCTCCGTTGGATGTACAATGTCAATGTGCGTGAACGACCCAGCATAAATGTGTTGAGAGAGAAACTGTGTCTGAGAAGGATAAAATGTAGTGTACGAGAGAGGAGACTGAGGTGGTATGGACATGTGATGCGCATGGAGGATAACCGATGGGTGAAGAAGTGCCATGAAATGCCAGTTGAAGGAAGACGTGGTAGAGGTAGACCACGAAAAACATGGGCGGAGGTGGTGAGAACAGACCTCAGATCGCTGAAGCTCACGGTGGAGATGACGATGGACCGTGATGAGTGGAGAGATGCTGTGCTGAATAAGACCCGTCCCACCCTTGCAAGCAGGGAAAAGCGGACGTAAAATGATGATGATGATGATTCGATGGATGTGCAATAGCAATATACGTGAACAGCAAAGCATAAATGCACTGCGTGAGAAATTAGGCATGAGAGGGATCAGTTGTTGTGTGCAGGAGAGGAGATTACGTTGGTATGGACATGTGATGCATATGAAGGATGACAGCTGTATAAAAAGGTGCAGAGCGCTCAAAGTTGATGGAAGCCTTGGAGTGGGCAGGCCTAGGAAGACTTGGGATAAGGTTATAAAAGCTGACCTTGCACAATTACACCTCACCAAAGCGCTGACAGAGGATCATGACTTCTGGCGCTATGTAGTATTACAGAAGACCTGCCCTCCCATATGCTTGAGCTGAGGCATATATCTAATGGGCAACACCTTCCTCTACCATCGCCCCTCCCATACACCTCCCTTGCTGTAACCATTCTTCCCCTATTTCCTATGTCCTCAATTTCCCCAAGCTTCTTCATCCACCCTCCCTAGTTCCCATCCCACACCATAAGCTTTCCCCCCTACCCTCTCTAGTTCCCATCCCACACCATGAAGTGGCCCCTCTGGAGCTATGACAAAAGTGCCCAGCCCACCCTTTATAGTGGTCATGTATGTGTCAAGACAAAAGTGCTTAGTCCACACTGTAAAGTGGTCGTATAGGAGTTGTGACAAAAAGTGCCCAGACCACACTGTAATGTGGTTGTGTAGGTGACATGACAAAAAGCACCCAGCACACACTGTAAATGTTGTTAGGAAGGGTATCCAGCTGTAGAAACCAAGCCAAAATCAGCCCCGGGTGAGCGAAACACTGTCCTCTTGCATGATTCTCTCCCAAAGGGTCAGCCTGTCCTACCCATGCTAGCGTGGAAATGGATGTTAAACGATGATGATATATATATATATATATATTCTATTTGAACCTGGATGATTACCCGGAGCCTACGAAATATTCACCCACGTATTACCATGGAATAACCAGACTTCAGGTTACTGGACTTTCAAACTGTAAAGTGGACGTGTAGGCGCCACAGAAAAAAAAGCACCCAGCACTCACTGTAAATGAGGTTGGTGTTAGGAAGGGTATCCAGCTGTAGAAATCAAGCCAGAATCAGTTCCCGTCCCACCCTTGCAAGCAGGGAAAAGCGGATGTAAAATGATGATATATATATATATATTAAACCATATATATAAAGATTCCGTAGAATCTTTGAGCTGCTACAGGTGGTATGGCGCATGTTTCTCAGACATGACATCTTTAATTTTGTTAGTATTTGCATCTCCTAAACATTTACTTGGGCTTTTACTGTTGAAAGGCCTCGGCTGCTATTTCTAGCTGTCGATAAGCCTATGCATGTGACTAGGATGACAGTGGGGCGCTGTGTATTTTTCCAAACCACACGTGCTTTTCTTTGTTATTCCTTGATTTGTTCTTAGAGTGTGATCATAGATAGTTTCAAATCTTCTGCTGATGATCCAGGATTTAACATCTGTGATTCACTGATTAATTGTGAAATATATTTCTTTAATGGAATATATACAAAGGAGATTAATTATTATTGCAAGGTATATTAAAAGTTCTAGTTAAATTTTAATGTTACCTCCGTAACTAGGTGTGTTTACATTCTTTACAAATTATCTCCTATCAATGTTTGATATGTTTATTTTATATATATATATGTCAATCGACTTTTAATTTAATGCTTGGATTTATCCCTTAGAATCTTTGAGCTTCTACAGGTGGTATGGAGCATGTTTCTGATATTCTCAGACATGACATCCTTAATGTTATTAGTATATATATAAAGTTAATTTTTGGTTTAATAAATACATATAAAATATATATCAATAATGTTTTTCAGTAAAAAGCTCAATAAACTTCTGTTCAGAGCATATATATCTATATCCAGGGTGGGTAAAATTTCCGAGATCCATGGCTGAGTTCTCTCCAGCGATCTCTGTCCTTCATCATTGCCACCATGTCCTGTGTTTCCCAGAGATCAGTGTCTGCCCTTAGGGCATCAATATATGTCAACCTCGGTCTCCCTCTTCTAGTGTGTCCAAGTAGGGGCTCCCACAGGACCACTGAGTGCAGTGTCAACTCTGAATGTTAGTGATCATGTCCAGCTTACCTCAGTCTCTTTATGCTCAGAGTATCTATAATATAATATATTTGTAAATATATATATATTATAAAATTAACGAAGATCGTTGGTATTAATTCAACGGTCCCTGACCAGCATCTAATTCACACACACACACACACACATATATATATATGCAGTTTACACAGTTGAGGTAACTTCTATATGACCTGCTAGAAATAGCAATTAAATCTCTCAAATCAGATGCTACCATGTTAAAAACTGATGTACACTTTGAATAATGTAGTCCTAAACATATTGCTAAATAGATGAGGTGGGTACGGCAGGAATGCTTTTTGTCATAAATCTGTTCAGAGAAGTCCCTAAATGGTTTCTCAATCTGCTAGAAATAGTAACCAAATCTTCCTCATTATACCATGCCACCTTAAACAATGTTATTCAGGATATACAAAAAGTGATGATGTGCATCGTTTAACGTCTATCTTCCACAACATCTTTTATCATATATCTGCATGATCAGGGCTGATCTGAGGTTAAACAATAATACTACATACTACAGATGCACAGGCAAATATAGAGCATATGCACATATATATCATGCACACATGATGATATATATATGTATATCATGCACACATGATGATATATATATATATATCATCATCATCATCGTTTAACGTCCATTTTCCATGGTACATGAGTAGGATGAGTTGTCTTGTTGTGAGAGATCTAGGTTGGAGGACCATGTTTTGCTCACACAGAACTGATTTTGGCTTGGTTGGATGCCCTTCCTAATGCCAACCATATTTACAGTCTGTGCTAGGTGCTTTTTGTTGTGACACCTACACAACCACTTTACAGTGTGGACTGGGCATTTTTTGTTATGACACCCACTCAAAAAAGCACCCAGTCTACCTTGCAAGGTGGTTGTGATGGTGACATGAAAGAGCACCCAGTCCACTTTGTAAAGTAGTCATATTGGTGACTCGAAAAAGCACCCAGTCCACTCTGTAAGGGGGTCATGCTGATGACATGATGAAAAACCACCTAGTCCATCCTGTAAGGGGATCATGTTGGTGACATGAAACATCACCCACTCCACACTGTTAAATGGTTATTTTGGTGCCATGATAAAAAGCCCACACTGAAACATGGTTCGTATTAGGAAGGGCATTCTGCCATAGAAGAAACCAAGCCAGGATACAGATCCATTTGAGCAAGGCATGCTCAACTGAACTGAATTGTCTCATAAAATGAGAACCTATCTAAGCATGGTAAAATAGATGTTAAACAGTGATGATGATACACATCTTAACCCTTTCATTAGCATATTTCTAATGAAATATACAGTATTTGATTTAATTAATAAAGAATTAAGATGGTCATGAATCTTGGGTAATGACTGAAAGAATATAATTGCAAATACAAGCGGTCTAAATAGGGTTCCTCCGAAGGGTCTTTGGAATAACGTTACATGATAGAGTGCGAAGCTTGGAGATCAGAGAGTCACTTCAGGTAGAGTCACTACTTCTCCGAATTGAGAGATCACAGCTCCGATACTGTGGACATGTGGTTAGAATGTCTCAGGAAAGAATCGCTGGAGAGATTTTACGGGCAAGACCAACTGGCAGGAGACCCAGGGGTAGACACTGAGTAAGATGGTTGCTTCTGAAGATGTTTTTGTAAAATAACTTAAAAGATTCTTATACCAACTCATGGTGGAAGATTTTAATTTAAATAGGATCACTTTAAAATGAGTGGTTTTGTTACATAGGACCAGAGGTGGTTTTGTTACATAGGACCAGAGGTGGTTTTGTTACACAGGACCAGAGGTGGTTTTGTTACACAGGACCAGAGGTGGTTTTGTTACACAGGACCAGAGGTGGTTTTTTGGTACACAGGACCAGAGGTGGTTTTGTTACATAGGACCAGAGGTGGTTTTGTTACACAGGACCAGAGGTGGTTTTGTTACACAGGACCAGAGGTGGTTTTGTTACACAGGACCAGAGGTGGTTTTGTTACACAGGACCAGAGGTGGTTTTGTTACACAGGACCAGAGGTGGTTTTGTTACATAGGACCAGAGGTGGTTTTGTTACATAGGACCAGGGGTGGTTTTGTTACACAGGACCAGAGGTGGTTTTGTTACATAGGACCAGAGGTGGTTTTGTTACATAGGACCAGAGGTGGTTTTGTTACACAGGACCAGGGGTGGTTTTGTTACACAGGACCAGGGGTGGTTTTGTTACACAGGACCAGAGGTGGTTTTGTTACACAGGACCAGAGGTGGTTTTGTTACACAGGACCAGGGGTGGTTTTGTTACATAGGACCAGAGGTGGTTTTGTTACACAGGACCAGAGGTGGTTTTGTTACACAGGACCAGGGGTGGTTTTGTTACACAGGACCAGAGGTGGTTTTGTTACACAGGACCAGAGGTGGTTTTGTTACACAGGACCAGAGGTGGTTTTGTTACACAGGACCAGGGGTGGTTTTGTTACACAGGACCAGGGGTGGTTTTGTTACACAGGACCAGAGGTGGTTTTGTTACACAGGACCAGGGGTGGTTTTGATACACAGGACCAGGGGTGGTTTTGTTACACAGGACCAGGGGTGGTTTTGTTACACAGGACCAGGGGTGGTTTTGTTACACAGGACCAGAGGTGGTTTTGTTACACAGGACCAGAGGTGGTTTTGTTACACAGGACCAGGGGTGGTTTTGTTACACAGGACCAGGGGTGGTTTTGTTACACAGGACCAGAGGTGGTTTTGTTACACAGGACCAGAGGTGGTTTTATTACACAGGACCAGAGGTGGTTTTTGTTACATAGGACCAGGGGTGGTTTTGTTACACAGGACCAGGGGTGGTTTTGTTACACAGGATCAGAGGTGGTTTTGTTACACAGGACCAGAGGTGGTTTTGTTACACAGGACCAGAGGTGGTTTTGTTACATAGGACCAGGGGTGGTTTTGTTACACAGGATCAGAGGTGGTTTTGTTACACAGGACCAGAGGTGGTTTTGTTACACAGGACCAGAGGTGGTTTTTTTACATAAGACCAGGGGTGGTTTTGTTACATAGGACCAGGGGTGGTTTTGTTTGAGTTGGTATAAAAAGGGTTTATTGCTCACTATGTAGGTTGGTATCAGAAGCTATTCTTTGCCATGTGTCAAGAGAAAGAAAGAGAGAAGAAATAATAAACGAGGGGACATATTTCTCTTCTCCCCTCTTTCTTCTATATATTCCTCTCCCCCTTCTTCTATATCTTCCTCTCCCCCTTCTATATCTACCTCTCTCCCCTTTCTTCTGTATTTTACTCTCTCCCCTCTTTCTTCTATATCTTCCTCTCCCCCCTTCTATATCTTCCTCTCCCCCTTCTATATCTACCTCTCTCCCCTTTTGTTCTGTATCTTACTCTCTCCCCTCTTTCGTCTATATCTTCCTCTCCCCCCTTCTATATCTTCCTCTCCCCCTTCTATATCTACCTCTCTCCCCTTTCTTCTGTATCTTTTCTCTACCCCCTTTCTTCTATATCTTACTCTCTCCCCTCTTTCTTCTATATCTTCCTCTCTCCCCTTCTTCTATATCTTCCTCTCTCCCCCTTCTATATCTACCTCTCTCCCCTTTCTTCTGTATCTTTTCTCTACCCCCTTTCTTCTATATCTTACTCTCTCCCCTCTTTCTTCTATATCTTACTCTCTCCCCTCTTTCTTCTATATCTTCCTCTCTCCCCTTCTTCTATATCTTCCTCTCCCCCCTTCTATATCTACCTCTCTCCCCTTTCTTCTGTATCTTTTCTCTACCCCCTTTCTTCTATATCTTACTCTCTCCCCTCTTTCTTCTATATCTTCCTCTCTCCCCTTCTTCTATATCTCCCTCTCCCCCCTTCTATATCTACCTCTCTTCCCTTCTTCTATATCTTCCTCTCCCCTTCTATATCAACCTCTCTCTCTTTTCTTCTGTATCTTACTCTCTCCTCTCTTCTATATCTTCCTCTCCCCCTTTTATATCTACCTCTCTCCCCTTCTATATCTACCTCTCTTCCCTCTTTCTTCTATATCTTCCTCTCTCCCCTCTTCTATATCTTCCTCTCCCCTCTTTCTTCTATATCTTCCTCTCCCCCTTCTATATCTACCTCTCTCCCCTTCTTCTATATCTACCTCTCTCCTCTCTTTCTTCTATATCTTCCTCTCCCCCTTCTATATCTACCTCTCTCCCCTTCTGTATCTTACTCTTTCCCTCCTTTCTTCTATATCTTACTCTTTCCCCTCTTTCTTCTATATCTACCTCTCTCCCCTTCTTCTATATCTACCTCTCTCCCCTCTTTCTTCTATATCTTCCTCTTTCTCCTCTTCTATATCTACCTCTCCCCTCTTTCTTCTATATCTTCCTCCCCCCCCCCTTTCTATGTCATAGGCACATAAAATCTATTTACAACCATTTTATTTTATTTCTCACCCTCTCACCCTCTTTTCTGATGTGGACAAGAAAATGAAGAAAAGAACTTGGGGATTCGAGTATCTTCACACAATGTGTTAATCAAGGGACTATTAACCCTTTAGTACCGTACTGTGTTAGCATATAAATTGTGGCATGATGGTCAACCTTTTCCAACCCTTCTTCCCGTTTATGATCAGTAACCCCCACCCCATCATAGGCTCCCAAGATGATAAAGATATACACAAACATATCTCCCAGACACCATCTTTTGAATGAATGCCTTCTTCCCTTTACAGGGACCACCCCATCATAGGCTCTCAGGATAATACAGATATACACAAACATGGCAAAGATGACCTCACCTCCTAGGCATTGACAGTGTGCTTCAGTATAGAATACAGGAGCATTGGTTACTGAAATATTACAACTGCACCTCCACTTTCTGAATGGATGTAATTATGGAAGTGGTGCTGTTTCATTGGCTCAGGTTGTACTCAATACTCCAATTGCTGCAACAAAATATCTGCCATCTGTAAGTGGCTCCAAGAAGTCCATGTTCTGACTTGTGATGGGTCGGTAATATATATGGATGCAATATGTGCCAACATATGAGATATTATAGTCACATACACTAGTGTCATATGAGATATAGTGACATACATTGGTGACATATATATAGTGACATACATTGGTGACATATATATAGTGACATACATTGGTGACATGATATATAGTGACACTGGTGACATGATATATAGTGACATTGGTGACATATATAGTGACATACACTGGTGACATACATATATAGTGACATACACTGGTGACATGATATATAGTGACATACATTGGTGACATACATATATAGTGACATACACTGGTGACATGATATATAGTGACATACATTGGTGACATACATATATAGTGACATACATTGGTGACATGATATATAGTGACATGCATTGGTGACATATGATATATAGTGACATACACTGGTGACATACACTGGTCTCTATCTAAATACTACAAACACTGCATGTTTTAAGCAAGAGTATCTTTCTCTTTTATGTGTTTATATTGTCATCATCGTTTCACGTCTAATTTCCACACTAGCATGGGTAGAAAGGGATGTCCCTTTAGGAGAAATCAGGTCAGAGGACCGTGTTTCACTCACACAGGGTTGATTTTGGCTTTGTTTCTACAGCTGGATGACCTTCCTAACGCCAATTTATATAAACATATAAATACACATGAGGTGTCACGACAAAAAAACACAGTTTACACTGTAATGTGGCCGTGTAGGTAAGATGGTAAAAAGTTCCCAGTTCCACACTGTAAATGTGGTTGGTGTTAGGAAGGGCATCCAGCCGTAGAAAACCTGCCAGATAGTCCTATATGAGCGAGAGATGGTCACCCGACCAACCTTGCCTCAAGTGGGACAACTCCCGTCTAACCCATGCTAGCGTGGAAGATGGACGTTAAATGAAGATGATGATGATGATGATATGTACATATGCAAGCAATATGTACATAGTATGTATATATACAGAAGCATATACGTATACTATTTGATGGCCGTTTACACTTCTGAGACCCTCTGCCATTTGATGTGGTTTTATTTCATCTTGCAAGGTGTAAACAAATCAATCACTCTCTTCACCAAGGAAACTTGGTGGGTTATTGGTTTAGTTGCTGATGATCTAACCATGCCACAGGTTGTACTGAGATACATGTTACCAGTAGTGCTCCAGAACAGTCTGACATACTTACTATTACACATCAATTTATATACAGAGTATACACATACATCTTTAAGGGTGGTAGGGTGCTATTTCCAGCAGCTGAAGCAAACACAGAAATTCACTCAGTCAATCGTAAACATAGATGTTTGTGTATAGAGAGTTTTAGTTGTCAATCCGAGGTGGATCCTCATTGAGCAGACATGTAATGGTTTCCGATTTAGGCACAAGGCCAACAATTTGGTGGGATTGGAAGACATTTAAATTGACTCCAGTGCATTACTGGTACTTTATTTTATCGACCACGTAAGGATGAAAGGTAAAGCTAACTTCAGCAGGATTTGAACTCTGAATGTAAAGGAACATAACTCTATGCCGCTGATCATGTTGTCCGATGTTTTACCAATTCTACCACAAGGGTATTCCAGCTGTCACCGTTCTGTGCTTTTATATATCTGTGACTATATTATCCACTGTATCCGTGCTATATTTGAAGGAATTTAGCTGCTATTTTTAGCATGTTGAGACTCCCTAGTTGGTAAGATGCATGAGTGAGTTGGTGCTGCTACTCAACCTTTGTCAGTAGGACATTCCATTTGTGATATTTGGACAGCTTCAAAGAAATCTCTGGAGACATCATATAAGGATATGTGTGACATTGTTATCAGCTGACTGTGTATGTGTCAATGTGTTTATATATGAGTGTGTGTATTTGGCTGTATGTGTACTTGTGTGTGAGAGTGAGAGAGAGACATTATCATTTAAAGATATATCATCAGCAGGTTATGTGTCTATGTACTTATATAACTATGTGTATATGTGGCTGTATATGTGTGTGTTTGTGAAACTGTGAGAGAGACATCATTTTAAGATGGAAAGGCAGGTGGATTGGCTGTATCGATAGAGGGTCAGACGCCATGCTTTGCACCATAGAGTTATGGCCCTTTATGGTCTGAGTTCAAATCCCGCCGAGGTTAACTTTGCCTTTCATCCTTACGGGGTCGATAAAATAAAGTACCAGTAATACACTGGGATAATTGCTGGCCTTGTGCCTAAAGTAGAAACAATTATCACTTTAAGATATGTGTGTCATTGTTATCAGCTGGCTGTGTATGTGTCTATGTGTCTGTATGTGTGTATGTGCATATGTTTGTGTATGTTGGTGAGAGAGAGATGCAGGATGATGAAGTAGTTATTGTACACATGTCTCTGTGTGAAACAGCTGCTGTTATGATGTATTGGAGAGAGAACCAGCTGTCAAGCCTTCATCTCTATCATTCTCTTCCAGGACAATCAGGCAGATTTCAGTTTGGCTGGAGGCAGGCTAGCAAGTGCATGGGGTGGGTGCTATGATGGATTAACTAGCCAGGGGATAGGGTTGGCATGGTATATCAAGACATTTTTTCATCCTCAATAAGATGCTAATCATTTTCTTCAAATATCTAAATGAGAATATGATGGTGGAGAGTGACATGTCCTGTTCCCAAGTAAAAATCTCTGAGAGCAGCTGAAGTTGATGGTGGTGAGTTGTTGGCAAATCTGTTTTCATAGGACAGGCAGCAATATGGCAATGTCATTAGAGCATCAGATCAAATACCTTAGAGTGTTTGTTCTCACTTCACTCTGAGTTCAAATCCCACACAGATCAATCTTGTCTTTCATCTTTCAGTGTTGATATTATTTACTGTTACATTTCCCATAATGGATTGGCAGGATCGGTAGAGCATCGGACAACATTATTTGCGGCATATGATTGGTTCTATATTTAAATCCCGCTGAAGTCAGCTTTGCCTTTCATCCTTGCAGGGTTAATGAAATAAATCACCAGTAATGCACTGGGGTCGATTTAATTGACTTTCCTCTCCCCCAAAATTGTTGGCATTGTGCCTAAATCAGAAACTTTTATTATAAAGTAGAGTTACGGCCCTTTACATTCTGAGTTCAAATCCTGCCGAGGTTAGTTTTGCCTTTGATCTTTACAGTGTCAATAAAATAAAGTACCAGTAATGCACTGGGGTCAATTTAATTCCCCCTCCCCCCAATTGTTTGTCTTGTGCCTATAATAAAAATCATTATTACTCTGTATTGGTGAATTGGTTGAGTCATTTGATCATAGGATTAAACGCCTTGCAGTATTTGTTGCTGCTTTTTATGCTCTGAGTTCAAATCTCATTGAGGTCATCTTTGCTTGAGGGTCAATAAGTATAGTACTAGATCAAGGCAATGAATTGTTGGTACTTGTCGCAGGTCTGTCAGTTCTGGGTTCAAATCTCACCTTCTGTCACTGTAAAAATGGTAATATGATAGGACTGCAGCCTCATATAATTAAAAATACCAAACAGACCTCCCTTATGAGATGTAACCTTATGGGTACCCAACTAAACCTATGACATGTGTCATATCAATAGTTTCTAATTTAGGTACAAGACCAGCAATTTCAAGCAGGGAGAAAGCTGATTAAATCAGTCCCAGTACATGACTGGAAGAATAGAAGGCAATGTTTACCTCCATGGTGGAATTTGAACTCAATGTAAACAACTGAAAAAGATATTTTTTTAACCAGTGTGCACCTCATGATTCTGCAAATTCACAGCCAACAATGAAACACAGTAGGTTGAAGCAAGGGAAAGTATTTGGACTTGAGTGAAGGGTTACCAGGATTTTAAAGAGTAGCATGATTCTTCTCTCCCAGCTGTCTTTCCTTTATCTTCTCCCCCCTTTCATACAAGACAGAGAAATGTGTTATAATGCTTGGATGCTTCATTACAGAGCTGTCCATTCAAGAAAACATAGATATTAGCAAATGTTTAACCCTTTACCATTTACATTACTCTATATATACTATTATATTTTCATAGTCAAGACTTTACTTTACATAATATCTCACATAATATTGAATCTACGAGAATTTGATATTATTTATTTTGAGAACAATACCTTAACATCAGAGTGAGTGGCCAGTTACAGCGGGTTTGAACAGAAAGAAGTGAGAGAATTTTGGCTGGATATGGCCGGTTTAAATGCTAAAGGGTTAAATAAAGATTATTATAAAATTGTTATTGTTGTCTGGGTTAGGTCTGCTCCGATTGAGCCTGGCAGTATCGGTGGATCAATTGATACAGCTAGATCCCTAAGTGAGACCAGCTGAACACATGGATGTTATCCAATCATCTTGCTCAGGGGCTACCCGTTTGTCTCATGCCGGTTGGTTTTTGCACATAAAATCTGTCCAGGGATTCTTTCCTGAGACATTCTAACTACATGCTTGTAATTGTTGGCCTTGTGCCTAAATCAGAAATCATATTGGCATTATCGATAAAGCACCAGACACCATGCTTTGCAGCATAAGGTTATGGCCCTTTACGTTCTGATTTCAAATCCCGCCGAAGTTAACTTTGCCTTTCATCCTTACGGGGTCGATAAAATAAAGTACCAGTAATGTACTGGTATTTGCGGGCCTTGTGCCAAAAAGTAGAAACAATTATTATTATGATAATCATCATCATCATCATCGTTTAACGTCCATCTTCCACGCTTGCATGGGTTTGGACGGGGATTTTCCCACTTGAGGCAAGATTGGTTGTTTTGCTCGTATAGGACTGTCTGGCGGGTTTTCTACAGCTGGATGCCCTTCCTAACACCAACCACATTTACAGTGTGGAACTGGGAGGTTTTTACCGTGTTACCTATACGGCCACATTACAGCGTGGACTGTGTTTTTTTTGTCGTGATACCTACACGACCTCATTTGTTTCGGACTGGATGTTGTGGTACCAACATAACTTTACATCGAAAGGGGTGGTGTGGATGGGGTGGGGGTAGTGGGATGGGAGTGTATTTTTGTTAAGAGGTGCCTACTGACTGTAGGTTTCGCTTTGTACTTAGGCAAGGCGGGTCTTCTGTATTACTGTGTAGTGCCAAAGATCTCGGTCCAGTGACATTGTCTTGGAGAAGTGTAAGTGTGTAAGGTCGGAATTTATCAAGTCGTCCCAGGTTTTTCTGGGTCTGCCTACTCCGTGGCTACCGTCTATTTTTTTCGCTCTGCACTTTTTTATACAGCTGTTGTCTTTCATGTGCATCACGTGACCATACCAACGTAGTCTTCTCTCGAGTAAACAACATCTGATCCCTCTTATTCCGAATTTCTCCCTTAGTTCGTTTATGCTTTGCCGTTCACGTATATTACTTTTACACATCCAGCGGAGCTTGCAAGCTTCGTTCCTCACCAGTCTGCGTATATCCTCTGCACACAATGCCCAAGTCTCACTGCCATGTAACATTGCTGTTCGTATGCAGGCATCATACAGCCTGCCTTTTTTCTGTGGCGCCTACACGTCCACTTTACAGTGTGGGCTGGGTGCTTTTTTGCTGTGGCACCTCCATGACCACTTTGCAGTGGAATGATATGGATCCCAGTCCTATTATCTCATTTCTACAGGTGAGTAAACTGGAGCAATGTGAAATAAAGTGTCTTGTTCAAGGAAACAACACATCACCCGGTCTGAGAATTGAACTCACAACCTTTCGATTGCAAGGCCAATGCTCTAACCACTAAGCCATGTGCCTCTAGATAGTTAGGTTATTTGCGTCACAGATTTCAAGGATTCTGGAGCCTTCCTTATTTCTAGTACCAAACCCATAGCCTCCATGGATTCTGTCATAGCCATCACAATGTTGTCCAACGTGACCATTTAGGTCGCCAGCAATAATTATGTAGTAACTGTCGGCTATTTGGGAGGTAGTGAGCATCAATGTCTCATAGAATCTGTCTTTTATAATGCCAGGCAGTCCGGATTGGGATGCGTACACAGTAGTTCTATTTAGGACAAGTCTTATTTTAATTATTCTGTCGTTCACTCTATTTACGTCTATTATCTTATCTACCCATTTTTCTGCTAACATGATAAATAAATACATAAAGAAAATGTTATTAATTTTATGTTATGTTTAGCATGTATATATATTTTATGCTTGTGTATATATATATCATCATCATCATCGTTTAACATCCATCTTCCACGCTAGCATGAGTTAGGCAGTTTTGTTCCATTTGATGCGGGAGTGGTCGGGTGACCGTATCTCGCTTGTATGGAAGTATCTCTGGCAGGTTTTTTACAGCTGGATGCCCTTCCTAACACCAACCACATTTACAGTGTGGACTGGGAGCCTTTTTACCGTGTCTTCTACACGACCACTTTACACAACCAGTTGATTTGGAGTTCAATCCTGCTGCATGGCACCTTAGGCAAGAGTCTTTACTAAGGTCTTGTATTTGTGTGTGCATATCTGTTTATGTTTGCATCTGTGTTTAAAGATCAATAAAATAAGTATCAAACTTCAACAAACAAACACTGGCATTAATACGGTTGACTAGATCAAGGTAGTGCTCCAGCATGGCCGTAGTCTACTGACTGAAACAAATAAACACATACATGTTTGGATATATCATCTAAATATATAGGTAACGATATATGCATCTATTTGAATCATCATCATCATCGTTTAACGTCCATCTTCCACGCTAGCATGGGTTTGACGGGAGTTGTCCCACTTGAGGCAAGGTTGGTCGGGTGACCGTGTCTCGCTCATATAGGACTATCTGGCAGGTTTTCTACGGCTGGATGCCCTTCCTAACACCAACCACATTTACAGTGTGGAACTGGGAACTTTTTACCGTGTTACCTACACGACCACATTACAGCGTGGACTGTGTGTTTTTTGTTGTGACACCTACACGATCTCGATCTCATTATCTCATTTATTTGGACTGGATGTTGTGGTACCAACTTTACAGAGAGAGGGTGGTGTTGGTGGGAGTGGGAGGATAGGGTAGGGGTAGTGGATTGGGGTGTATATTTGGTTGAGAGGTGCCTACTGACTGTAGGTTTTGCTTTGTACATAGGCAAGGCGGGTCTTCTGTATTATTGCATAGCGCCAAAGATCTCGGTCCAGTGACATTGTCTTAGAGAGGTGCAAGTGTGTAAGGTCGGAATTTATCAGATCATCCCAGGTTTTTCTAGGTCTACCTACTCCGTAACTACCATCAATTTTGATCGCCCTGCACTTTTTTATGCAGCTGTCGTCTTTCATGCCCATCACGTGACCATACCAACGTAGTCTTCTCTCAAGTAAACAGCATCTGATCCCTCTTATTCCTAATTTCTCCCTTAGTTCGTTTATGCTTTGCCGTTCACGTATATTACTATTACACATCCAACGGAGCATGCATGCTTCATTCCTTTCCAGTCTACGCAGGTCCTCTGCATGCAATGCCCATGTCTCACTGCCATGTAGCATTGCTGTTCGTATACAGGCATCATGCAATCTGCCTTTCATTTTTAGAGAGAAACCTTATAAGCTCTCTGAACTTTTTCCATCCCGTTCTGACTCTGGCTACTGTACTTTCAGAACACCCTCCACCACTGCTGATTTCGTCACCCAGGTAATGTAAGGTATCCACTATTTCTATAGAACCATCTGGGCAATAGAAGGAGCTAGTATCCTGTGGACACTTGCTACTTATTGCACCTGAGCATTGGCCACATATAAAGTTTACATTCTTTGATAGTTTACCTGTGATCCCACTACATCTTTTATGTACCCATACTTTACATTTGGGACATAAAATGGAATTTCTGCCTACTCCTTTCCTACACACTGAGCATGGCCATTTCCCTGAGGGCACCTGTGCCCTATTTTCCTTTCTACAAACTAGAACTTTAGTCTTAGACAAGTTAACTTTAAGGCCTTTCGATTCTAGGCCATGCTTCCCTGTTTGGAATTTCTTCTCTAGTTCAGCCATAGATTCAGCTATGAGCATTAGATCATCTGCGTATAGGAGTTCCCATGGGCAGCCGGTCTTGAACTCCTCTGTTATAGCCTGAAGGGCAATAATAAATAGGATGGGGCTAAGGACAGAGCCTTGATGAACGCCAACTTTTATACTAAATTCTTCACAATATTCATTGTTTATTCTAACCTTGCTGACTGTTTCTTTATACATGGCTTGTATAGCTCTCATAAGCCATTTATCTACACCTAGTTTTCTAAGAGCCCACCAGATAATGGAACGGGGGACTCCTCTGTCAAAGGCTTTCTCTGAATGTATGTATATATGTTTATACACACTGTATATATATATATATATATATATATATATATATATATATATATATATATATATATATATATATATATATATATATAACACGAAGGAAGTGTTGTAAGGAACCAGGTGGACCATAACACACCAGAGTACTCAATACTTTGGGTAGTAGAGTGGGTAATAGGAAAATAGTCAGGGCCCCAATGGTTGAGCTCTGGCTGTTTCGACAGCTATTGTTGAAACGGCCGGAACTCAGCCGTCAGGGTCCTGACTCTTGTCCATATATATATATATATATATATATATATATATATATATACATACAGGGTGTCCCCCCCACAAAAAAAATGTATACACACTTTGATTACCTGTACAGGCAATATTAGTTAGAACCCTGTTGAAGTGTGTATACATTTTTGGGGGACATCCTGTATATATATATATATACACACACACACATATATATATTTTATACAGATAGAATCCCGCTATATATAGTTGTGTAGCCAAGGGTGTGTGCTAGTAATTTCACCGCAAAAGATCAAATACCTTTTCTATATATGAACCGAACCACCTCTCTCACATATCTACATACATGTGAGTATACACGTATGTCTGTATACATATATGTATGTGAGTGTATATGTGTGTTTATGTTAAATAATGAGTAGGTGTTTGTGTAAATAGCTTACTGTCATAACTTCATCTGGAATGTCCTTCTCCTTCACATTTTTCTTCACTTATGTCAATGGAATTCCTGAATTTGTGTGTCTGTATGTATATGGTTGTGTTTTGAGCTCAACGGAATTACTAATACAGTGTTTATCATATGTATATGTGTGTGTTTGTATCTATCTTTGTTATAATGTTACATATCATCATCATCGTTTTATGTTTGTTTCTCCGAGCTGGTAATACTTAGATGGGTCGTGTTGGTGTGTTTTGTCTTGCAGACACAACAGAGAAAACCAGCCAGCTTTGTTATGTCAGAAGTGCACTATAACATGTCACACTAGAAGTTATCACATGTCAGGTGTACTAAATGAACATCTCTACCTTGTATCAGTTCTTATCTGGAGTGTCTACCCTCCTAGATGGGTTGCCTGTCATGGAGAGGCTACATATGTTCCATCAATGGACATAGCTACTGAATGAGGGGTGACATGATGGAAATATGATGCAACCTAGCTTAAAGGTTGTCCCTGTGGGTAGAGGTAGGGAAGTAAGAGTTACAATGTTATCCAGGGTGGCTGCGTGTGAAGCTCTTCATAGGACTTTGTAGAGCGGTATATCGAGAAGTTCTTCAAGGTGGGTGTGGAGGAAGTTGCCATGTTTCGAGGTATATATCACCACAAAACACAGTCTGTCTATAAATACAGCTAATGTTTATAATGGACAGAGAAAGAGGAGCATTGTATAATGATGACCACCACTTTCTTACCATTGCTCATATCTCTCTCTCTCTCTCTCTTTCTCTCTCTCTCTCTCTCACTATCCTTCAATCCACTCCTTCACTTACATTGCTTTTTTCTTCTACCACACTTTGTTATGTATTACTCTCCTTCACCCTCATTACTCTGCCTCCCACTACTCACTCTTCCCTCATCACACAACTCCACTGCAACCTCCAAGGTGGCCAAGCCTCCAGAGATCTTCCCTGGTGACATCCAACCATCTGGTGGAGGCCTGCAGCCACTACGTCAAACGAGAGTAAAGCCCTGGTAAGATGATCTAGTGGCTGCGGCAGATAGCTATGAGGCGGCGGGTGTGTGCCATGATAAATGGTACCAGTATATTCTGTATAATGTTTGGTGTTAGGAAGGGCACCCAGCCATAGAAACCCATGCTACAAATGGAACCTGCAAGTAAGATATGCCATTGACTAGTCTAGGAGTAGAGTAACTCTAATAACAAACTTTCATCATGAAGAGCAAACATAAACTGAGAGTGATGACATATGAGATACAGTTATGGCTGTGTAAGAGGTTCATGGTGTACCTCCATTGTTTCAAGTAAGCTCCCACTGCATCATACCTTAGGCAAGTATTTTCTACTTTAGCTTCATGCAGGGTAGACCAATGCCTTGTGAGCAAAATTTGGTATACAGAAGTCTGTTGTATATATATATATCATCATCACCATCATCATTTTACGTCCGCTTTTCCCTGCTTGCAAGGGTGGGACGGGTCTTATTCAACACAGCATCTCTCCACTTATCACAGTCCTTCGTCGTCATCT
>OZ024740.1:18266178-18298678 GCA_964016885.1 Eledone cirrhosa
TGCCACCACCACTACACCACCACTGCCACCACCACTGCACCACCACTTAACCACACTATTTTAATTTAGAATTCTCAAGAACAATACTCTAAGATAAACAATAGTAATTTTAGGTAGTGGTGGATGTAGGGGAGTTGGTGGTGGTGTTGTTGTTAGTAGTGGTGGTGGTGGTGTTTGTGGTGATGGTGGTAGTGATGGTGGTGGTGGTGCTCATGGTGACTGACTTGTACATCCTTTAACAAGAAAACCAGAGTGACTATTGTCATAGACATGACAACAATGCTTAAAGAATGCTCACCTCTCCACCTCCCCTTCAATGTCAGTCAAGCTGGGGTGAAGGAAGGGAAGGAGAAATGTATGGGGGGGGGGAGTATTAGTTTTGTGTGTGTGTATATGTCTGTATGTATGTGTCTGTGTGTGTGGGGGGGGGGGGGGAGCCTAGTTGGCCTTATATGGTGCAGAACCATCTGTCATGTGAAACATATACACAAACCTAGCTATTTGAACAAACTAAAACACATTCAAAGCTGGCCTAAGCTAGAGATATAAAATATAGACACCCCTTCCTTCTGCAAGCTGGTAATTGACCTAACCAGGTAGAAAATGTAGCCCCTACCCACCCATTCTCCCTTTATCAAACTGCTCATTAAGTATTTTAGTAATCAATACTAAACACATGATTTCAGTATGAGTCATATGTATACATGTAATAGAACGGAATAAATGGACTAGAATTTGAGTAGGCCCCCTTTACAATAATGTTGGTACCTTACTACAGTGTAGGTTCCTCACTACAGTGTAGGCTCCTCACAATAGTGTAGACCCCTTCACAATATTGTAGAACTCTTCACAATAGTGTAGACCACTTTACAATAGTGTAGACCCCTTCACAATAGTGTAGACCACTTTACAATAGTGTAGACCCCTTCACAATAGTGTAGACCACTTTACAATAGTGTAGACCCCTTCACAATAGTGTAGACCACTTTACAATAGTGTAGACCCCTTCACAATAGTGTAGACCACTTTACAATAGTGTAGACCCCTTCACAATAGTGTAGACCACTTTACAATAGTGTAGGCTCCTCACAATAGTGTAGACCACTTTACAATAGTGTAGACCCCTTCACAATAGTGTAGACCCCTTTACATTAGTGTAGACCCCTTTACAATAGTGTAGACCCCTTTACAATAGTGTAGACCACTTTACAATAGTGTAGGCTCCTCACAATAGTGTAGACCCCTTTACAATAGTGTAGACCCCTTTACAATAGTGTAGGCTCCTCACAATAGTGTAGACCACTTTACAATAGTGTAGACCACTTTACAATAGTGTAGACCCCTTTACAATAGTGTAGGCTCCTCACAATAGTGTAGACCCCTTTACAATAGTGTAGACCCCTTTACAATAGTGTAGACCCCTTCACAATAGTGTAGACCACTTTACAATAGTGTAGACCCCTTTACAATAGTGTAGGCTCCTCACAATAGTGTAGACTCCTTCACAATAGTGTAGACCACTTTACAATAGTGTAGACCCCTTTACAATAGTGTAGACCCCTTCACAATAGTGTAGACCTCTTTACAATAGTGTAGGCTCCTCACAATAGTGTAGACCACTTTACAATAGTGTAGACCCCTTTACAATAGTGTAGACCCATTTACAATAGTGTAGACCCCTTCACAATAGTGTAGACCACTTTACAATAGTGTAGACCACTTTACAATAGTGTAGACCCCTTCACAATAGTGTAGACCCCTTTACAATAGTGTAGACCACTTTACAATAGTGTAGACCCCTTCACAATAGTGTAGACCACTTTACAATAGTGTAGACCCCTTCACAATAGTGTAGACCACTTTACAATAGTGTAGACCCCTTCACAATAGTGTAGACCACTTTACAATAGTGTAGACCCCTTCACAATAGTGTAGACCACTTTACAATAGTGTAGACCCCTTTACAATAGTGTAGACCCCTTTACAATAGTGTAGACCCCTTTACAATAGTGTAGACCACTTTACAATAGTGTAGACCCCTTTACAATAGTGTAGACCCCTTCACAATAGTGTAGGCTCCTCACAATAGTGTAGACCACTTTACAATAGTGTAGACCCCTTCACAATAGTGTAGACCACTTTACAATAGTGTAGACCCCTTCACAATAGTGTAGACCACTTTACAATAGTGTAGACCCCTTCACAATAGTGTAGACCACTTTACAATAGTGTAGACCCCTTCACAATAGTGTAGACCACTTTACAATAGTGTAGACCCCTTCACAATAGTGTAGACCACTTTACAATAGTGTAGACCCCTTCACAATAGTGTAGACCACTTTACAATAGTGTAGACCCCTTCACAATAGTGTAGACCCCTTTACAATAGTGTAGACCACTTTACAATAGTGTAGACCCCTTCACAATAGTGTAGACCACTTTACAATAGTGTAGACCCCTTTACAATAGTGTAGACCCCTTTACAATAGTGTAGGCTCCTCACATTAGTGTAGACCCCTTCACAATAGTGTAGACCACTTTACAATAGTGTAGACCCCTTCACAATAGTGTAGACCACTTTACAATAGTGTAGACCCCTTCACAATAGTGTAGACCCCTTTACAATAGTGTAGACCACTTTACAATAGTGTAGACCCCTTCACAATAGTGTAGACCACTTTACAATAGTGTAGACCCCTTTACAATAGTGTAGACCCCTTTACAATAGTGTAGGCTCCTCACATTAGTGTAGACCTCTTTACAATAGTGTAGACCCCTTCACAATAGTGTAGACCACTTTACAATAGTGTAGACCCCTTCACAATAGTGTAGACCCCTTTACAATAGTGTAGACCCCTTCACAATAGTGTAGACCCCTTCACAATAGTGTAGACCACTTTACAATAGTGTAGACCCCTTCACAATAGTGTAGACCCCTTTACAATAGTGTAGACCCCTTCACAATAGTGTAGACCACTTTACAATAGTGTAGACCCCTTCACAATAGTGTAGACCACTTTACAATAGTGTAGACCCCTTCACAATAGTGTAGACCACTTTACAATAGTGTAGACCCCTTTACAATAGTGTAGACCCCTTTACAATAGTGTAGGCTCCTCACAATAGTGTAGACCCCTTTACAATAGTGTAGACCCCTTTACAATAGTGTAGGCTCCTCACATTAGTGTAGACCCCTTTACAATAGTGTAGACCCCTTTACAATAGTGTAGGCTCCTCACATTAGTGTAGGTTCCTCACAATAGTGTAGACCCCTTTAAAATAGTGTAGGCTCCTCACATTAGTGTAGACCCCTTTACAATAGTGTAGACCCCTTCACAATAGTGTAGACCCCTTTACAATAGTGTAGACCACTTTACAATAGTGTAGACCTCTTCACAATAGTGTAGACCACTTTACAATAGTGTAGACCCCTTTACAATAGTGTAGACCCCTTTACAATAGTGTAGGCTCCTCACATTAGTGTAGACCCCTTCACAATAGTGTAGACCACTTTACAATAGTGTAGACCCCTTCACAATAGTGTAGACCACTTTACAATAGTGTAGACCCCTTCACAATAGTGTAGACCCCTTTACAATAGTGTAGACCACTTTACAATAGTGTAGACCCCTTCACAATAGTGTAGACCACTTTACAATAGTGTAGACCCCTTTACAATAGTGTAGACCCCTTTACAATAGTGTAGGCTCCTCACATTAGTGTAGACCTCTTTACAATAGTGTAGACCCCTTCACAATAGTGTAGACCACTTTACAATAGTGTAGACCCCTTCACAATAGTGTAGACCCCTTTACAATAGTGTAGACCCCTTCACAATAGTGTAGACCACTTTACAATAGTGTAGACCCCTTCACAATAGTGTAGACCACTTTACAATAGTGTAGACCCCTTCACAATAGTGTAGACCCCTTTACAATAGTGTAGACCCCTTCACAATAGTGTAGACCACTTTACAATAGTGTAGACCCCTTCACAATAGTGTAGACCACTTTACAATAGTGTAGACCCCTTCACAATAGTGTAGACCACTTTACAATAGTGTAGACCCCTTTACAATAGTGTAGACCCCTTTACAATAGTGTAGGCTCCTCACAATAGTGTAGACCCCTTTACAATAGTGTAGACCCCTTTACAATAGTGTAGGCTCCTCACATTAGTGTAGACCCTTTACAATAGTGTAGACCCCTTTACAATAGTGTAGGCTCCTCACATTAGTGTAGGTTCCTCACAATAGTGTAGACCCCTTTAAAATAGTGTAGGCTCCTCACATTAGTGTAGACCCCTTTACAATAGTGTAGACCCCTTTACAATAGTGTAGACCCCTTTACAATAGTGTAGGCTCCTCACATTAGTGTAGACCCCTTTACAATAGTGTAGACCCCTTTACAATAGTGTAGGCTCCTCACATTAGTGTAGACCTCTTTACAATAGTGTAGACCCCTTTACAATAGTGTAGGCTCCTCACAATAGTGTAGGCTCCTCACAATAGTGTAGACCCCTTTACAATAGTGTAGGCTCCTCACATTAGTGTAGGTTCCTCACAATAGTGTAGACCCCTTTACAATAGTGTAGACCCCTTTAAAATAGTGTAGGCTCCTCACAATAGTGTAGACCCCTTTACAATAGTGTAGACCCCTTTACAATAGTGTAGGCTCCTCACAATAGTGTAGGCTCCTCACATTAGTGTAGACCTCTTTACAATAGTGTAGACCCCTTTACAATAGTGTAGACCACTTTACAATAGTGTAGACCCCTTTACAATAGTGTAGACCCCTTTACAATAGTGTAGGCTCCTCACATTAGTGTAGACCCATTTACAATAGTGTAGGCTCCTCACATTAGTGTAGACCCCTTTACAATAGTGTAGGCTCCTCACATTAGTGTAGACCCCTTTACAATAGTGTAGACCCCTTTACAATAGTGTAGGCTCCTCACAATAGTGTAGGCTCCTCACATTAGTGTAGACCCCTTTACAATAGTGTAGGCTCCTCACATTAGTGTAGACCCCTTTACAATAGTGTAGACCCCTTTACAATAGTGTAGACCACTTTACAATAGTGTAGACCCCTTTACAATAGTGTAGACCTCTTTACAATAGTGTAGACCCCTTTACAATAGTGTAGACCACTTTACAATAGTGTAGACCCCTTTACAATAGTGTAGACCCCTTTACAATAGTGTAGGCTCCTCACATTAGTGTAGACCCATTTACAATAGTGTAGGCTCCTCACATTAGTGTAGACCCCTTTACAATAGTGTAGGCTCCTCACATTAGTGTAGACCCCTTTACAATAGTGTAGACCCCTTTACAATAGTGTAGACCTCTTTACAATAGTGTAGACCCCTTTACAATAGTGTAGGCTCCTCACAATAGTGTAGACCCATTTACAATAGTGTAGACCACTTTACAATAGTGTAGGCTCCTCACAATAGTGTAGACCCCTTTATAATAGTGTAGACCCCTCACAATAGTGTAGGCTCCTCACGATAGTGTAGGTTCCTCACAGTAGTGTTGGCCCCTTTACAATAGTGTAGACCCCTTTACAATAGTGTAGACCCCTTTACAATAGTGTAGACCCCTTTACAATAGTGTAGACCCCTTTACAATAGTGTAGGCTCCTCACAATAGTGTAGGCTCCTCACATTAGTGTAGACCTCTTTACAATAGTCTAGACCCCTTTACAATAGTGTAGACCACTTTACAATAGTGTAGACCCCTTTACAATAGTGTAGACCCCTTTACAATAGTGTAGGCTCCTCACATTAGTGTAGACCCATTTACAATAGTGTAGGCTCCTCACATTAGTGTAGACCCCTTTACAATAGTGTAGGCTCCTCACATTAGTGTAGACCCCTTTACAATAGTGTAGACCCCTTTACAATAGTGTAGGCTCCTCACAATAGTGTAGGCTCCTCACATTAGTGTAGACCCCTTTACAATAGTGTAGGCTCCTCACATTAGTGTAGACCCCTTTACAATAGTGTAGACCCCTTTACAATAGTGTAGACCACTTTACAATAGTGTAGACCCCTTTACAATAGTGTAGACCTCTTTACAATAGTGTAGACCCCTTTACAATAGTGTAGACCACTTTACAATAGTGTAGACCCCTTTACAATAGTGTAGACCCCTTTACAATAGTGTAGGCTCCTCACATTAGTGTAGACCCATTTACAATAGTGTAGGCTCCTCACATTAGTGTAGACCCCTTTACAATAGTGTAGGCTCCTCACATTAGTGTAGACCCCTTTACAATAGTGTAGACCCCTTTACAATAGTGTAGACCTCTTTACAATAGTGTAGACCCCTTTACAATAGTGTAGGCTCCTCACAATAGTGTAGACCCATTTACAATAGTGTAGACCACTTTACAATAGTGTAGGCTCCTCACAATAGTGTAGACCCCTTTATAATAGTGTAGACCCCTCACAATAGTGTAGGCTCCTCACGATAGTGTAGGTTCCTCACAGTAGTGTTGGCCCCTTTACAATAGTGTAGACCCCTTTACAATAGTGTAGACCCCTTTACAATAGTGTAGACCCATTTACAATAGTGTAGACCACTTTACAATAGTGTAGGCTCCTCACAATAGTGTAGACCCATTTACAATAGTGTAGACCACTTTACAATAGTGTAGGCTCCTCACAATAGTGTAGACCCCTTTATAATAGTGTAGACCCCTCACAATAGTGTAGGCTCCTCACGATAGTGTAGGTTCCTCACAGTAGTGTTGGCTCCTCACAATAGTGTAGACCCCTTCACAATAGTGTAGGCTCCTCACGATAGTGTAGGTTCCTCACAGTAGTGTTGGTTCCTGCTGGCATATGGCTCTCTGCTCTGGCCTCTGTATATATCATCATCATCATCATGATCACCGTTTTACGTCCGTTCTTCCATGCTAGCATGGGTTAGACGGGTTGTCCTGTTGTGGGCAGTGTCTGGTCGGCTGACCATGCCTTGCTCATACAGGAACTGATTTTGGCTTGATTTCTACAGCTGGATGCCCTTCCTAACACCAACCGCATTTACAGTGAGTGCTGGGTGCTTTTTCCGTGGCGCCTACACATCCACTTTACAGTGTGGGCTGGGTGCTTTTTGCCGTGGCACCTCCACGACCACCTTGCAGTGGGGGGGTGTGGGGCATATTGTCTATATGCTTCAGTTTGTACCCATGGGAGGTCGGGTACTCTGTATTACTGCGTGACGCCAGAGGTATATATATATATATGACGTATTGCCCTGTGTTTTATTAGATGTACCTAAATGGGAAATGCACCACAAAATAAGCACTAAGCTAAGACCTGTTTTATTAAACTCTTCAGTTATCCTGTACACCTCTAGTCTGTGGGGTTTATATATCACATACATATAAACACTCAAACATTTGCTATCTAGACAAGGTATTTAACTGTTTGGAACTACTCCAAGAAATGCTCAGTAAAGCCACAACATACCTTCTTTAGACAATCTTGCTATAATTGCTGTTATGTGACACTGTTAAGTATAACAAAACACTGGTCTTACTAAAATAGTCTATCTTTGACATAACACACTGTTAAGTATATTAAATATTGTGGTCTTGACATATATATTAATGTTAGTACACCTGTGGTCTTACCAAGATAGTCTATTAAACACTATTAACCCTTTTTGTACCAAACCACCCTAAACTGTCCTTGGTTCTATGATACAAAGCTCTCTATTTTTAAATGTTTATCTAAAAAACCTCCATCATAATTTTATATAAGAACATTTATTAAGTTATATTTAAGACACCAGCTAAATAATGAGAAAGTTAATTCTATTAGTAAGTCCCTCCAAATTCTTGATTATTTTCAAAATGATATAAAAATCATTAGGCAGTGTCTTTCCTTATTATGTACTTGGATTGGCAGTATCGGTAGAGGGTCAGACGCCATGCTAGGGTGGTGGATTGGCAGTATCGGTAGAGGGTCGGACACCATGCTAGGGCGGTGGATTGGCAGTATCGGTAGAGGGTCGGACGCCATGCTAGGGCTGTGGATTGGCAGTATCGGTAGAGGGTCGGACACCATGCTAGGGCGGTGGATTGGCAGTATCGGTAGAGGGTCAGACACCATGCTAGGGCGGTGGATTGGCAGTATCAGTAGAGGGTCGGACGCCATGCTAGTGTGGTGGATTGGCAGTATCGGTAGAGGGTCGGGCGCCATGCTAGGGCGGTGGATTGGCAGTATCGGTAGAGGGTCGGGCGCCATGCTAGGGCGGTGGATTGGCAGTATCGGTAGAGGGTCGGACGCCATGCTAGGGCGGTGGATTGGCAGTATCGGTAGAGGGTCGGGCGCCATGCTAGAGCGGTGGATTGGCAGTATCGGTAGAGGGTCGGACGCCATGCTAGGGCGGTGGATTGGCAGTATCGGTAGAGGGTCGGACGCCATGCTAGAGCTGTGGATTGGCAGTATCGGTAGAGGGTCAGACACCATGCTAGGGCTGTGGATTGGCAGTATCGGTAGAGGGTCGGACACCATGCTAGGGCGGTGGATTGGCAGTATCGGTAGAGGGTCGGACACCATGCTAGGGCGGTGGATTGGCAGTATCGGTAGAGGGTCGGACACCATGCTAGGGCGGTGGATTGGCAGTATCGGTAGAGGGTCGGACACCATGCTTTGCAGCATAGAGTTACGACTCTTTATGATCTGAGTTCAAATCCCGCCGAGATTAACTTTGCCTTTCATCCTTACGGGGTTGATGAAATAAAGTACCAGTAATACACTGGGATAATTGCTGACCATGAACCAAAAGTAGAAACAGTTATGTACTTTACATTTGATAAATTAATGAATACAAATAAAAAGAATAAAACAATAAAAATTTAAGAAGAAAAAACCCACTAGACATTGCAGGGTTGGATTTAATGGGGGGTAAAGGGGACAATTGCCCCAGGTCCCCTGCACTGTGGGGCCCCCAACAGCGATGGTCATAGCAATTTATTTGTACCCTCAGCTGGGCGTTTTAGTTTTAGGATGGTTAGAATGTTTGAATTTAATACCTTTATGTATAACTTCTCAATTCCAGTTACTTGTGCCGAGCTAACTTTGATATGTAAAATTGAGGGGGGGGGTGCTGTATATTCTATTTTTTGGTGTATGAGCCCTTCCCACCTCCCCCCAAAAAACAAACAAGAACCCCTGAAGTGCCCCCCCCCCCCTCACCAAGGTCTAAACCCAACCTTGAGGCATTGTATTCTAATAAACATTAATTACTCGTGGATTGGCAGTATCGGTAGAGGGTCGGATGCCATGCTTTGACACATAGAGTTACGGCCCTTGCCATTCTGAGTTCAAATCCCGCCGAGGTTAACTTTGCCTTTTGTCCTTACGGGGTCGATAAAATAAAGTACCAGTAATGCACTGGGTAATTGCTGGCCTGTGCCCTAAAGTAGAAACAATTAATTACTCCAGTCAGTAAATTTCTTTCCATAGTTTTCTATTCTTTTTACAAGGTTCTCAATGTGTTTACTTCATAGCTCTATCATCTCCACATCCCACCCACCAGCCTCCTCTTTACCACCTTTCAGTTAGTTATGATGACATTGCCTTGTACCCCTCCTTCGTTTCCACAACTTCATCATCCATTGCTTTTTCCCACCTACCATTTTACATCACCAAGGTCGATTGCTGCTCCAAGTAAAATAAGGTTATAATTACAGGGAAGAAGTGGACTCCACAAGCTGTAGTGAAGATAACCAGTCTAGGAGGGCGGTAACTCTGATTAAAACCAACTGCACAGGCCAGACATAGGGCTTCATAAGCCATAGTGAAGGCTACCCATCTAGGAGAGTAGATACTCCAAATAAAAACTGATATAAGGTGGAGAGAACTCTTGAGTCTAGTAAAACAATCTCTCTAGTAGTGTTGGTGGCATGAATAATGCACCCAGTCCTCACTGTAAAGTGGTTGGTGATAAGAAGGGTATCCAGCCAGAAAAACCCTGCCTAAAATATGACAAGCACAACAAATATGATTCTCACTAATTGTGTATAGAGGGCTAACACTAGTCATGTTAGTGCTGAGCATAGAACTCGAGCAAGTAACAACTGTCAAGGTACACATCTCAGGACTGCAATTCTCAATGTTGGCACCCTGAAAGGCAAATCAGGTGGAATTGTGGAACTGTTAAAGAGAAGAGCTGTAGATATATGCTGTGTACAAGAAGTGAGATGGAGGGGTGCTTCAGCGATACTAATCACAGGCAAACAACAGAGATATAAATTCTACTAGGTAGGAAATGATGATGGGGCTGGAGGTGTAGACATCTTACTAGCTGAGAAATGGAGAAATAAGGTGATAGAGGTAGTTAGAGTAAGTGACAGAATCATCAAGTTTAGAATAGTTGTAGAAATAGAATGGTGACAATTATATCTACCTGTGCACCACAGGCAGGACTATGTAAAGAACAAAAAGACAGGTTCTATGAGGAACTTTTACAGACAACTTCAGTTACTGATAAAGGTGACCTCATCATCCTGGCATGCAACTTTAATGGACATGTGGGACAGCACCAAGTTGGATTCTGTGGAGTTCATGGCAGCTATGGTTATGGCTCAAGGAATGAAGAGCAACTGAGGCTCCTGGAATTCTGTAATGCAAATGAACTAACCATTTGCAACACAAATTTCAGGAAATCAGCCAGCCACCTGATTTCATTTCAATCAGGTGAATACACAAGCAAAATTGATTACTTACTCATAAGACAATGAGATAAACAGGCTGTAATAAACACTAAGGCGTGCGTCCCTTAGGGACGAATGCACTGCCCAACAGAAGTTAGTTATTAGTGACATCAAAATAAACACAAGACAGAACAAGATACACTGGAATATATGGAGAATGAGGGTTTGGAAGCTAAAGGACCTTTCAATTAAATATAGGTTTAAAAAGGCCCTACATGATGCAGTAAATGAGAGGGGTGACAGGCTAGGTACATATAACAGAGAAGACAGCTGGAAATTCCTACGTGCCATCGTTTTGCAAACTACTGACGACACTTTTGGCTGTAGTAGAGCACCAACCAATCAGAGGGTGAGCTGGTGGTGAAACAGCTCAGTAGATAGAACCATCAAAGCAATAAGACAGGCTTGGAAAGACTGGAAAAATGGGGGTAGCAGAGACCAGTACCAGGTTGCTAAACAACAGGTATACACAGCTCGGCAAGAAGTTGAAAAAAAGAAAGTTTGCCAATGTCTTGAGACATGAGGACCAGAGACGTGAAGTGTTTCACATTGCAAGGGAATGTGTTAGTGTAAATTGAGATGTTGTTGGGGAAATATGTTAGAAATGACACTGGTACACTTAGCACCACTGATGTATAAAAGAAAGAGGCCTGGAAATGTTACAATGAGAAATTGATGAATGTAGAGAATGAATGAGAGGAAGAGAAACTACTCCCAACTTACCCAACAGAAGGACCAGCTATTGAAGTTGGCAGTTATAGAGTCAAAGAAACAATCAAAGAGATAGTTGCTGAGATGCTAAAAACATCGAAAGAAGAAATAGCTGAACTAGTAACTCGCATAGTCAATCAGGTAATACATGACGGAGTCATACCCAATGACTGGTGCAGCAGTACAATCATACATTTCTGCAAAGGCAAAGGTAATACTCTAGAAAGAAGCAACTACTAAGGAATAAAACTAATGAATCAAGTTATGAAAGTGATGGAAAGTTATAGCGCAACTAATTAGGGAAAGAGTCAAATTAGACAAGATGCAATTTGGTTTCAGGCGTGGGAAAAGTACTATAGTTGCCCTATTTTTAGTGAAATAATTACAAGAGAAGTTCCCAGCAAAGAATAAGTCACTATATTTAGCTTTTGTTGATCTAGAAAAGGCCTTTGACAGAGTACCTCAATCTATTATCTGGTGGTCCTTAAGGAAATTAGGTGTAGAAGAATGGCTTGTGATAGCTGTGGAAACCATATACAGAGGAGCTGTCAGTAAAGTGAGAGTAGGAAGTGAGTTTAGTGAGGAATTCACTGTTCATCAAGGTTCAGTTTTTAGCCCACTACTGGTCATTATAATTCTCCAGGCCATAACAGGGGGGTTTAAAACTGGTTGTCCATGGGAACTTCTCTATGTAGATGATTAGGTCCTTACAGCCGAATTCATAAAAGAACTAGAAAGTAAGTTCAGACATTGAGCACTGTGACCGACAATCACTACTATGACTAACAATGCCTACTATGACCCAGAATTGACCTCTATGACCACAA
Source organism: Eledone cirrhosa (assembly GCA_964016885.1). Taxonomy (NCBI): domain Eukaryota; kingdom Metazoa; phylum Mollusca; class Cephalopoda; order Octopoda; family Eledonidae; genus Eledone; species Eledone cirrhosa. The sequence continues at coordinate 18,278,447 of OZ024740.1, forward strand.
TGACCCAACATTGACCCTGACTCAACATTGACCACTGTGACTTAACATTGACACTGTAGCACAACATTGACCACTGTGACTTAACATTGACCACTGTAACCCAACATTGACCACTGTAACCCAACATTGACCACAATGACCCAACATTGACCACTGTAACCCAACATCGACCACTGTAACCCAACATTGACCACTGTAACCCAACATTGATCACAATGACCCAACATTGACCACTGTAACCCAACATCGACCACTGTAACCCAACATTGACCACAATGACCCAACATTGACCACTGTAACCCAACATCGACCACTAACCCAACATTGAGCACTGTAACCCAACATCGACCACAATGACCCAACATTGACCACTGTAACCCAACATTGACCACTGTAACCCAAGATTGACCACTGACCAACATTGACCACTGTGACCAACATTGACCACTGTAACCCAACATTGACCACTGTAACCCAACATTGACCACTGTGACCAACATTGACCACTGTAACCCAACATTGACCACTGTAACCCAACATCGACCACTGTCCCAACATCGACCACTGTGACCAACATTGACCACTGTGACCAACATTGACCACTGTAACCCAACATTGACCACTGTAACCCAACATTGACCACTGACCAACATTGACCACTGTAACCCAACATTGACCACTGTAACCCAACATCGACCACTGTCCCAACATTGACCACTGTGACCAACATCGACCACTGTGACCAACATTGACCACTGTAACCCAACATCGACCACTGTGACCTACAGTCACCACTGTAACCCAACATTGACCACAATGACCCAACATTGACCACTGTGACCAACATTGACCACTGTGACCAACATTGACCACTGTGACCAACATTGACCACTGTAACCCAACATCGACCACAATGACCCAACATTGACCACTGTAACCCAACATCGACGACTAACCCAAAATTGACCACTGTAACCCAACATCGACCACAATGACCCAACATTGACCACTGTAACCCAACATTGACCACTGTAACCCAAGATTGACCACTGACCAACATTGACCACTGTGACCAACATTGACCACTGTAACCCAACATTGACCACTGTAACCCAACATCGACCACTGTCCCAACATTGACCACTGTGACCAACATTGACCACTGTAACCCAACATTGACCACTGTGACCAACATTGACCACAATGACCCAACATTGACCACTGTGACCAACATTGACCACTGTGGCCAACATTGACCACTGTAACCCAACATTGACCACTGTGACCAACATTGACCACTGTAACCCAACATTGACCACAATGACCCAGCATTGACCACTGTAACCCAACATTGACCACAATGACCCAGCATTGACCACTGTGACCAACATTGACCACTGTAACCCAACATTGACCACAATGACCCAACATTGACCACTGTAACCCAACATTGACCACAATGACCCAGCATTGACCACTGTGACCAACATTGACCACTGTAACCCAACATTCACCACTGTAACCCAACATTGACCACAATGACCCAACATTGACCACTGTAACCCAACATTGACCACAATGACCCAGCATTGACCACTGTGACCAACATTGACCACAATGACTCAACATTGACCACTGACCTACAGTCACCACTGTGACCCAACATTGACCACTGTGACCTACAGTCACCACTGTGACCCAACATTGACCACTGTAACCCAACATCGACCACTGTAACCCAACATTGACCACTAACCCAACATCGACCACTGTGACCAACATTGACCACTGACCCAATATTGACCACTGACCTACAGTCACCACTGTGACCCAACATTGACCACTGACCTACAGTCACCACTGTGACCCAACATTGACCACTGTAACCCAACATTGACCACTGTGACCTACAGTCACTACTGTGACCCAACATTGACCACTGTGACCTACAGTCACTACTGTGGCCCAACATTGACCACTGTGACCTACAGTCACTACTGTGACCCAACATTGACCACTGTGACCTACAGTCACCACTGTGACCCAACATTGACCACTGTGACCAACATTGACCACTGTGACCCAACATCGACCACTGTGACCCAACATCGACCACTGTAACCCAACATTGACCACTGTAACCCAACATCGACCACTGTGACCAACATTGACCACTGACCCAATATTGACCACTGACCTACAGTCACCACTGTGACCCAACATTGACCACTGACCTACAGTCACCACTGTGACCCAACATTGACCACTGTGACCTACAGTCACCACTGTGACCCAACATTGACCACTGACCTACAGTCACCACTGTGACCCAACATTGACCACTGTGACCTACAGTCACTACTGTGACCCAACATTGACCACTGTGACCTACAGTCACCACTGTGACCCAACATTGACCACTGTGACCTACAGTCACTACTGTGACCCAACATTGACCACTGTGACCTACAGTCACCACTGTGACCCAACATTGACCACTGTGACCTACAGTCACTACTGTGACCCAACAGACTAACATCAACTATGTGTTCTGCTGTATTAAACTGCGATGTTGTTTCTACAGTGATATCACATGACAAGTGGGGGTGGGGAAGTGAACTAGCAGTTGATGAATCAACACCATTACTGTGTCAACACACCCCAGCGTCTCTATATATATATATATATATATATACATGTTTGTCTGTGTGGGGGTATATGTGTGTATATGTATGTGTCTGTGTGTGTGTATATGTATATATATATATGTGTATATGTGTCTGTATATATATATATATATATATATATGTGTGTGTCTCCGTGCATGTGTGTCTGTGTGTGTATATCTATGTGTATATGTGTCTATATGTGTGTATATACATGTGTATACATATATGTGTCTCTGCATGTGTATCTGTGTGTATATGTGTGTGTATGCTGTTTATGTGTATATGTATATATGTGTGTGTGTGTGTGTGCTGTTTATATGTGTGTCTCTGTGTATGTGTATATGTGTGTCTGTGTGTGTGCATGTGCTGTTTATACACACATGCATGTTTATGTCCCATAATCTTTCAATTTAAAAATAGAGATCCTTAACCCTTTACCATTTACATTACTCTATATATACTATTATATTTTCATGGTAAAGTCTTTTTCTCACATATTGAATCTATAAGATTTTGATATTGTTTATTTTGAGAACAATACCTTAACATCAGTATGAGTGGTTAGTTACAGCTGGTTTGAACAGAATGAGCTGAGAGAATTCTGGCTGGATATGACCGGTTTAAATGGTAAAAGGTTAAAATTAGTTGTAGACATATAAAGATAGGTAGTGGGATTGAGTAGAGGGGGCATGTAGCTTAGTGGTGAGAGTGTTGGACTTACAATGTCGTGAGTCTGATTCCTGGGCTACATCTTGTGTTCTTGAGTAAAACACTTTATTTCACGTTGCTCCAGTATACTCAGCTGTAAATGAGTACCAGCAATAGCTGAGGGTTGAACCCTGTGATGGACTGGTGTCCTGTCCAGGGGTGTCTTGTACTCTCAGTTACACCACAGAAACCAGGATAAGACTGGTCTGATGAGCTTCCAGGCTCGAGACAGACTTTAATCCTGAGATGGACTGGTGTCCTGTCCAGGGGAGTAGTCTTGTACTCTCAGTTACACCACAGAAACCAGGATAAGACTGGTCTGATGAGCTTCCAGGCTCGAGACAGACTTTAATCCTGAGATGGACTGGTGTCCTGTCCAGGGGAGTAGTCATGTACTCTCAGTCACACCACAGAAACCAGGATAAGACTGGTCTGATGAGCTTCCAGGCTCGAGACGGACTTTAATCCTGAGATGGACTGGTGTCCTGTCCAGGGGAGTAGTCATGTACTCTCAGTCACACCACAGAAACCAGGATAAGACTGGTCTGATGAGCTTCCAGGCTCGAGACAGACTTTAATCCTGAGATGGACTGGTGTCCTGTCCAGGGGTGTCTTGTACTCTCAGTCACACCACAGAAACCAGGATAAGACTGGTCTGAAGAGCTTCCAGGCTCGAGACAGACTTTAACCCTGAGATGGACTGGTGTCCTGTCCAGGGGTGTCTTGTACTCTCAGTTACTTAACACCACAGAAACCAGGATAAGACTGGTCTGATGAGCTTCCGATCTCAAGACAGACTTTAAACTTTTAGACTGGGATTGATATGACTAAATCCTCTGAGAGAGATGCTCCAGCATGGCAGATGTCTAATGACTGGTGGCAGTGTGATGGTGGTAGTGGTGTGATGGTGGTGGTGGTGGTGTGATGGTGGTAGTGGTGGTGGTTTGATGGTGGTGGTGGTGGTGTGATGATGGTGGTAGTGTGTTGGTGGTGGTGGTATGATGGTGGTGGTGGTGGTGGTGGTGTGATGGTGGTAGTAGTGTGTTGGTGGTGGTGGTGGTGGTGTGATGGTGGTAGTAGTGTGATGGTGGTGGTGGTAGTGTATTGGTGGTGGTGGTAGTGTGGTGGTGGTGGTGTAGAATGGTGAGGGTGTATATAGTGGTGACAGTGTGTAGAATGGTGAGGGTGTATATAGTGGTGACAGGGTGTATACAGTGGTGACAGGGTGTATATAGTGGTGAGGGTGTATATAGTGGTGTGGTGTGTAGAACGGTGAGGGTGTATATAGTGGTGTGGTGTGTAGAATGGTGAGGGTGTATATAGTGGTGTGGTGTGTAGAATGGTGAGGGTGTATATAGTGGTGAGGGTGTATATAGTGGTGACAGGTGTATATAGTGGTGAGGGTGTATATAGTGGTGTGGTGTGTAGAATGGTGAGGGATTTGAATGGGAAGAGGAAATTCCTTGTAAAGAATATTTCTATGTTGTAAAGTTGAGGGACATTCTCCACTCTTTTGTTTTTATGTTTTTCTGTGATTCATTGAAACCTCAGTACATCTCCACCCCACTACCAATAACCCCCACCCCACTACCCCCACTACCAATAACCTCCACTACCCCCACTACTAACACCTCCACCCCACTACCCCCCACTACCAATAACCTCCACTACCAAAACCTCCCAACCCACCTACATCGTCAATGACTCACTTATTACTTTAACAGACTTTAAAAACTGGGCTCTGGGTTTGTCTTTGTGTGGAAGTGTACATTGGATGTGTGTGTACATTGGATATGTGTGTGTGTGTACAGATGTTTAGATGTGTGTGTGTACAGATGTTTAGATGTGTGTGTGTGTACAGATGTTTAGATATGTGTGTGTGTGTACAGATGTTTAGATGTGTGTGTGTGTACAGATGTTTAGATATGTGTGTGTGTACAGATGTTTAGGTGTATGTGTGTGTACAGATGTTTAGATATGTGTGTGTATGTACAGATGTTTAGATGTGTGTGTGTGTACAGATGTTTAGACGTGTCTGTGTGTGTACAGATGTTTAGATGTGTGTGTGTACAGATGTTTAGATGTGTGTGTGTACAGATGTTTAGATGTGTGTGTGTGTACAGATGTTTAGATATGTGTGTGTGTGTACAGATGTTTAGATGTGTGTGTGTGTACAGATGTTTAGATATGTGTGTGTGTGTACAGATGTTTAGGTGTGTGTGTGTGTACAGATGTTTAGATGTGTGTGTGTACAGATGTTTAGATATGTGTGTGTGTGTACAGATGTTTAGATGTGTGTGTGTGTACAGATGTTTAGATGTATGTATGTATGTGTATGTACAGAGGTTTAAATGTATGTATGTATGTGTACAGAGGTTTAGATGTATGTATGTAGGTGTACAGAGGTTTAGATGTATGTATGTATGTGTACAGGGGTTTAGATGTATGTATGTATGTGTACAGAGGTTTAAATGTATGTATGTAGGTGTACAGAGGTTTAAATGTATGTATGTAGGTGTACAGAGTTTTAGATGTATGTATGTATGTGCACAGGGGTTTAAATGTATGTATGTGTACAGAGGTTTAGATGTATGTATGTATGTGTACAGGGGTTTAGATGTATGTATGTAGGTGTACAGAGGTTTAAATGTATGTATGTAGGTGTACAGAGGTTTAGATGTATGTATGTATGTGTACAGGAGTTTAGATGTATGTATGTATGTGTACAGAGGTTTAGATGTATGTATGTGTATGTACAGAGGTTTAGATGTATGTATGTAGGTATACAGAGGTTTAGATGTATGTATGTATGTATACAGAGGTTTAGATGTATGTATGTGTACAGAGGTTTAGATGTATGTATGTAGGTGTACAGAGGTTTAGATGTATGTATGTATACAGAGGTTTAGATGTATGTATGTAGGTGTACAGAGGTTTAAATGTATGTATGTGTGTGTACAGAGGTTTAGATGTATGTATGTGTATGTACAGAGGTTTAGATGTATGTATGTATGTGTACAGAGGTTTAGATGTATGTATGTAGGTGTACAGAGGTTTAGATGTATGTATGTATGTGTACAGAGTTTTAGATGTATGTATGTGTACAGAGGTTTAAATGTATGTATGTGTACAGAGGTTTAAATGTATGTATGTAGGTGTACAGAGGTTTAAATGTATGTAGGTGTACAGAGGTTTAAATGTATGTATGTAGGTGTACAGAAGTTTAAATGTATGTATGTAGGTTCACTCAAGTTGAGAATCAGTTGGGTGAAACAGGCGTCCCTGATTATGGTTTGCTAATTTGTTGAGGAACTAACCCTATACTGAACTTGTTCTCTGGACTAAGTGCTCTACTAAGGAAATAACTTCCCAGTTTTTTACAACTATATATATATATATATATATACCCCAAGTTTAATATAGAAATAGCTTCTACAAGACTAGAACTCTTTCATTCAAAAGGGCTTTCCTGATGATTTCTTTTGAATGAAACAGTTCTAGTCCTGTAGAAGCTATTTCTATATTAAACTTGATGTTTAATACAAATAGTGTGTATGAGTCCTGGGTTGAATAATTGGGTGTATATAGAAAAAGGATTGTAAGGTATATGGCAGAGTAGACATGTGTATGTGTACTTAAAATTAAGAATGTGTGTGGAGTGTGTATATATTGTGTTTAATTATAACTTTATTTTAAAATATGTACAATAAAATAAATATGAAACTACAAATAAAGACCACATAATTTAAAACAACATGTTTCTAATATTTGGCTCCGCATCTGGTCATTCTTATTGCTCCACACCTGGTCATTCTTATTGCTCCACACACCTGGTCATTCTTATTGTTTTCCACACCTGGTCATTCTTATTGCTCCACACACCTGGTCATTCTTATTGTTTTCCACACCTGGTCATTCTTATTGCTCCACACACCTGGTCATTCTTATTGTTTTCCACACCTGGTCATTCTTATTGCTCCACACACCTGGTCATTCTTATTGTTTTCCACACCTGGTCATTCTTATTGCTCCACACACCTGGTCATTCTTATTGTTTTCCACACCTGGTCATTCTTATTGCTCCACACACCTGGTCATTCTTATTGTTTTCCACACCTGGTCATTCTTATTGCTCCACACACCTGGTCATTCTTATTGTTTTCCACACCTGGTCATTCTTATTGCTCCACACACCTGGTCATTCTTATTGTTTTCCACATCTGGTCATTCTTATTGTTTTCCACACCTGGTCATTCCTGTAGTAAGACGCCTCACGCCTCTTGATAGAACAACCCTAGTTATCTCCCGCTGGTTGAGAACGTGAGAAATAAAACAGACAGCCACTGGAAAGCAGACTGATCACACGCCAGAAACCAGCCTCTGTACCACACCATTGTTTCTGCTACATCAAAAATAAACATATATTTCATCTCTAATTTCTGCTGTTGAAATCATTATTATGTCACTCGTGTCTCAATAACATCTATAATCCATACTGCTAAAGTGGTGAGCGACGTAAGAATTTAACGCAGCCCTTCTTTTTCATTCAGTTGAACTTTTATTGCCACGTTGCCAACCTTTTTCGCAACTTGCGAAAATACAATATATTCCTTTCAAAATTTTTTGAAAAATTAGCAGTATTTCAAAATGGCTACCGACAGGTCCTGTCTACGATCAACAACGACAGCAGCAGTAGCGACAACATTGTTTAGCCACTGACCAAAACAGGGAATAGTGAGATGGCAGCTTCATAGCCTTACCGACGCAAACCACCACACATCGGAAATTTCAAAACGGCTTGTAACTTTACCGACGCAACCACCATACCTTCTGTCTCGTTACCACAGGGACTCGAGAAATTGAGACAGTAGTTTTCTCACCATTAGCGGACTTCCCCCTAATCTAGCAGATTCGGTCCAAGACCTAATTACAGACCCCCCCCCCTCTGACTTAACGTATGAGTCTTTGAAGGGCGAGATTTTGAGGAGGAATTGTAAGTCGGTAGAGAGTCGTTTTCGGTCATTGATCGAGGACGAACGATTAGGTGACAGGACCCCTACCGCTTTTCTCCGGCATTTGCGGGATTTGAGTGATTCCCAAGATCAGGATAGCCCTTTCCTGAAGCAATTGTTCTTCTCTCGCCTACCTCAAGAGGTACAGGCGATCCTAGCCCATATGCTAGAGGTAAATACCCTCGATCACATTGCTGTCTCTGCTGACAAAATTGTAGCAGTGACGAAGAGAGACACTTCGAAGCCAAAGTATGTTGCTTCCTCTTCTCTTCCTCAATCACACTCATAAGCGTCTGATGACAAATTAATCACCACAATGGAAGCCATGACTCGTCAAATGGCGGAGTTGTGCCAGGAATTCAGGTCTTTTGGACGGAAGAGGAGCCGCTCACGACGTTATTCAACTCCTCGCCACCGTAGCCCTTCCAACACACCAGAAACACCATATTGTTATTACCATGACAGATATGGTAAAAAAGCCGCCCGTTGTAGGCCTCCTTGTGCTTACGAGGGAAAAGACGACCAGAGTCACTAACGGCGGATAGTGCGCTCTGCGAAACAACATCTAACCGCCACTTTTTCATTGAGGACCTGCTGTCAGGTAGAGCTTTCCTGGTTGACACAGGTGCAGTTTGTTCAGTATGGCCTGTGTGTTGTATGAAGGAGACTCCCCCTGAGACACCTATTGAGTTGCAGGCAGTAAATTGTTCGCCGATTCGAACTTTCGGACAAATCTCGTTACCTTTGCAGTTTCGTAATCTGCGGCGCGAGTTTAAATGGATATTTACTGTCGCTGCCTTGCCGTATCCGATTCTAGGCGCGGATTTTCTCCACCATTTTTCATTGACGGTGGACCTCCGTCGTAAATGCCTAATTGATGGCATCACTGGATTAACTGTTGTTGGCAAGGCAGCAGGAGTTCCAACGGTTAGCCCAACCTTTTTTCTTGCTAACACCGGTGATCCTTACCATGCGTTGTTGAACTCGTTCCCGCAACTGACTCGGGGAAATTTTCGAGTTGATGAACCAACTCATACCACGGAGCACTTAATATCTACAACTGGTGCTCCTGTTTTTTCTCGTCCTCGTCGCTTGCGTCCGGACAAACTCAAAGCAGCACGATCAGAGTTTGATCATATGCTGCAAATGGGGATTATTCGTCCGTCCACGAGCCCGTGGGCGTCCCCATTACACATGGTACTGAAAGCGAATGGCGATTGGAGACCTACTGGAGATTATCGACGCCTAAATTCGATAACGGTACCGGACCGTTATCCTATCCCTCATCTGCAAGACATTGCGTCTTCGTTGCAGGGATGCAAGATATTCTCCAAACTGGATTTAATTTGTGCGTACCATCAAATTCCTGTCAATAAAAATGACATTCCAAAAACGGCTATAGTTACGCCATTTGGGTCATTCGAGCTTTTGACTATGCCGTTCGGATTAAGGAATGCCGCTAGTACTTTTCAGCGGTTTATGGATGAGGTTACTCGTGGCCTCGATTTCGTCTATACCTATATTGACGATCTGCTCATTGCTAGTTCTTCTCAAGAGCAACATACGCACCATTTGAATCTTCTTTTCTGCCGATTGAAGGCGTATAACGTGCAGCTTAATGCACCCAAATGTGTTTTTGGTGCTGAGTCACTGACTTTCTTGGGTCACGTCATCGTTGCTGACGGTATTCGACCCCGGCCTGAGCGAGTTAAGGTCATAGAAGATTTGCCTCCACCGACCTCACTACGTCAGTTACGCCAGTTCTTAGGTCTGATTAACTTTTATAGGCGTTTCGTGCCAAATTGTGCAAAATTGCTTTTCTCCCTGACAGAAATTTTGAAAAATTGTCGGAGGAAGAACAAAGATATTTCTTTGACAGACACTCAACTTGCTGATTTTCAGCACGCCAAAACTGCTTTGGCTAATGCTTCGTTACTGACTCACCCGGTACCCGGTGCAAAGCTAACGCTTTGTGTTGATGCATCGGATATCGCTGTGGGCGCAGTACTACAGCAAAACATCAATGGTTACCAGCAACCGCTGGAGTTTTTTTCCAGAAAGCTGAAACCTGCTGAGATGCGCTACAGCACCTTTGGAAGAGAGCTTTTAGCCATCTATTTGGCCGTGAAACATTTTTCACATGTGCTAGAGAGTAGACAATTTACTATCCTCACTGACCATAAACCATTGACTTTTGCTTTGAGAGCGAAGGCTGATAAATACTCGCCCAGAGAGACGAGACACCTTGATTTCATCTCGCAATATACGAGTGATATCCAACACATTCCGGGTTCACTAAATACAGCGGCCGATGCTTTGTCCCGCTTACCCGTGACAGCGATCTCGTCACCCTCTGACATAGATCTGACTCGTTTGGCTGCGGATCAGCCTCCCCTTGAGTCATTGGATGTTACATCGCCTGAGTTTGCGAATTGCGAGATGAAATACTTGCCTCTGTTGACTGCAGTTGGCCAAATTCTCTGCGACGTCTCTTTGGACGTGCCTAGGCCCTTCGTTCCAGAGAATCATCGTCGGACCGTGTTTCTGGCATTACATAGTATCTCGCATCCAGGATCTTCTGCCACAGCAAAGCTCATATCAGCTAGATTTTTCTGGCCAAATATGAGGCATGAAATAGCTGCTTGGTGCCGTTCCTGCGTCGCTTGCCAGAGATCAAAGGTCCATCGACACGTCAAGGCTCCCCTGGGTACCTTTGCTAACCCAGATGCGCGTTTTTCACATATTCATATTGACATAGTGGGACCTTGGCCTGTCAGCGATGGTTTTTCTTATCTGCTGACCGTCATTGACCGTTTTTCGAGATGGCCTGAGGCCATCCCCTTGAAAAATATCACCGCGGAGACAACAGCACGAGCCTTTTCCTCGAGCTGTCAAAATTAATTGGTGCTAAACGCATTAGAACTACGGCGTACCATCCCGCTTCGAATGGTATGGTGGAGCGTTTTCACCGACAACTGAAGGCCTCCTTAATGGCCTCAATGGACTCGGCGCATTGGAGCGAGTACCTCCCTATTGTGCTACTAGGGATTCGGTTAACGGTGAAGGTCGACTTTGGATTTTCACCGGCCGAAGTACTGTACGGTGCCCCTCTGACGTTTCCCGGGCAAATGCTTGCCCCTATCGATCTTGATGCCCAAGATCACGCTTCCTACGTGTCCCGTTTGCGCTCCTATTTCCAGGATTTGCCGCCAATGGACACTAGGAAACACTGTCAAGACTGCTGTCCCGAGGGATATTGCCTCGTGGACGCATGTCTTTGTAAGGAAAGATTCTGTGAAGCCCCCGCTCACACAGCCTTACACTGGACCTTACCGTGTCTTAGCGCGCTCGGCTAAGCATTTCACATTAGATATTAAGGGGTCCAGGGAGACAGTTACAATAGACAGGCTTAAGCAGGCGCACCTTGACACGGACGCTGTGGTTCCTGATCCACGAACCCCTTCGTATTTGCCTGTTGAGCGAACGCCTGTTCCTGAACCACCATCATCGCCTGTCCCTACACCACCACCATCGCCACGTTACAAGACCACGACCCGTTCAGGTCGTAGGGTCCACTGGCCCCCAAAATTTTGCAGCACCGTCTATATTTAGACTATGTTAGCTGCACCTTTTTTTTGGCCTCTGTGTTTCTGCTTTTTCTTTGCCTTGTTTTTTATGCATGCATGTTGTTTTTTTTTTTAACATTTTTCAAATGATTATTCTGGATTCAATTTTTGGTAGAACGAATAGCTCCCCCTTGTTCCATTGTTCGCCATCTTACTCCACATGTGAGTAATGACATCGATTTTCGCTGATTTGAAAATCTGGCAGGGGATACTGTTGTAAGACGCCTCACGCCTCTTGATAGAACAACCCTAGTTATCTCCCGCTGGTTGAGAACGTGAGAAATAAAACAGACAGCCACTGGAAAGCAGACTGATCACACGCCAGAAACCAGCCTCTGTACCACACCATTGTTTCTGCTACATCAAAAATAAACATATATTTCATCTCTAATTTCTGCTGTTGAAATCATTATTATGTCACTCGTGTCTCAATAACATCTATAATCCATACTGCTAAATGCCCATTGTTTTCCACACCTGGTCACTCTTATTGTTTTCCACATCTGGTCATTCTTATTGTTTTCCACACCTGGTCACTCTTATTGTTTTCCACATCTGGTCATTCTTATTGTTTTCGACACCTGGTAATTCTTATTGTTTTCCACATCTGGTCATTCTTATTGTTTTCGACACCTGGTAATTCTTATTGTTTTCCACATCTGGTCATTCTTATTGTTTTCCACACCTGGTCACTCTTATTGTTTTCCACACCTGGTCATTCTTATTGTTTTCCACATCTGGTCATTCTTATTGTTTTCGACACCTGGTAATTCTTATTGTTTTCCACATCTGGTCATTCTTATTGTTTTCCACACCTGGTTATTCTTATTGTTTTCCACACCTGGTAATTCTTATTGTTTTCCACATCTGGTCATTCTTATTGTTTTCGACACCTGGTAATTCTTATTGTTTTCCACATCTGGTCATTCTTATTGTTTTCCACACCTGGTTATTCTTATTGTTTTCCACACCTGGTAATTCTTATTGTTTTCCACACCTGGTAATTCTTATTGTTTTCCACATCTGGTCATTCTTATTGTTTTCGACACCTGGTAATTCTTATTGTTTTCCACATCTGGTCATTCTTATTGTTTTCCACACCTGGTTATTCTTATTGTTTTCCACACCTGGTAATTCTTATTGTTTTCCACATCTGGTCATTCTTATTGTTTTCCACATCTGGTCATTCTTATTGTTTTCGACACCTGGTAATTCTTATTGTTTTCCACATCTGGTCATTCTTATTGTTTTCCACACCTGGTCACTCTTATTGTTTTCCACACCTGGTCATTCTTATTGTTTTCCACATCTGGTCATTCTTATTGTTTTCGACACCTGGTAATTCTTATTGTTTTCCACATCTGGTCATTCTTATTGTTTTCCACACCTGGTTATTCTTATTGTTTTCCACACCTGGTAATTCTTATTGTTTTCCACATCTGGTCATTCTTATTGTTTTCGACACCTGGTAATTCTTATTGTTTTCCACATCTGGTCATTCTTATTGTTTTCCACACCTGGTTATTCTTATTGTTTTCCACACCTGGTAATTCTTATTGTTTTCCACACCTGGTAATTCTTATTGTTTTCCACATCTGGTCATTCTTATTGTTTTCGACACCTGGTAATTCTTATTGTTTTCCACATCTGGTCATTCTTATTGTTTTCCACACCTGGTTATTCTTATTGTTTTCCACACCTGGTAATTCTTATTGTTTTCCACATCTGGTCATTCTTATTGTTTTCCACATCTGGTCATTCTTATTGTTTTCGACACCTGGTCACTCTTATTGTTTTCCACATCTGGTCATTCTTATTGTTTTCCACACCTGGTCATTCTTATTGTTTTCCACATCTTGTCATTCTTATTGTTTTCTACACCTGGTCATTCTTATTGTTTTCCACACCTGGTCATTCTTATTGTTTTCCACATCTGGTCATTCTTATTGTTTTTCACACCTGGTCATTCTTATTGTTTTCCACATCTGGTCATTCTTATTGTTTTCCACACCTGGTCATTATTGTTTTCCACATCTGGTCATTCTTATTGTTTTCCACACCTGGTTATTCTTATTGTTTTCCACACCTGGTCATTCCCATTGTTTTCCACATCTGGTCATTCTTATTGTTTTCCACACCTGGTCATGCCCATTGTTTTCCACATCTGGTCATTCTTATTGTTTTCCACACCTGGTCATGCCCATTGTTTTCCACAACTGGTCATGCCCATTGTTTTCCACATCTAGTCATTCCCATTAGAATAATATTTCTTTCAACATATCTATTTTCCCCAGCTTGAGCTAGTGGGGCTGGACCAAGGGACAAAAGTCAAGACAGCATGACAATCTTCCCATTCACTATGGTAGGTTCTTCATCTGGGATGATACATGCTGAGACATCTCTAGCAGCAACCTGGTGCCTTTGGATACCAGCTCAGGCTTTGCTGCCTGCCAAAACGGGTAAACTGTCCAGATATTGGCTGCTAGGTTTGCAGTAGAGCCTATAGCAGTGGAGACTTCCGGCATTTGTGACCCCTGTATTAAGTCCCTGCTCACTGAGCGGAGTTGGCTGCCCACAGGGGGAGTGACTGTTTCAGTGCATCTTTCTGGCCAACCTTTTGTGCAATTTATTTTCCATTCTGTTGGTTGGGACCAAGAGGTGAAGGGTAAGGTAGTTTGAGGTGCAGGGTACTTGTATGGATGTCATACATGTACACACACATACTCAACCACTTACACTTCCTTATTATAGATGGGATTCAGTGGAAACATAGCTATGTCTAAATATAGCTGGCAGTACTTTTTTAAAATTTATTTCAAAAATCCCAAGGAATTTCCACATTGGTTAATCTAATAGATATAATATCTATGTATGTATATTAAGTCTTTATTGTAGTAATATAGATAGACTGACTGTAACTATCAATTATTTCTCAGTAATGAGGATATTAAACTTTACGTTGTTAATAGGACTCATTTAATGAGGAGTTGAAAACAAATTAATGTGGTTTTTTCCAGTAGCTAATGTGGCAAAACATCACACCTCGGTTATAGCTAACATCAACACAATATAAGTAGATCTATTCTACAGCCTACCACCATAAATGATAATGGACAGTCCATCTCATGGTGCCAAACAACAGGATGGAGAAGACATTGTTTTCAACATCTGACCAGTCTTACTGTTTTTCATACCCAACCATTCTTGTTTTCTACATCAGCATTGGTAGTATCGGTAGAGCGTTGGACACCATGCTTTGTGCTATAGTTACGGCCCTTTATGTACTGATTTCAAGTTTAGCTGAGGTTAGCTTTACCTTTCGTCCTTATGGAGATGGATAAAATAAAGCACTAGTAACACACTGGGGAAGATTTAATTGATTTTCCCCTCCCCCAAATTGTTGGCCCTGTGCTTAAATTAGAAACTATTATTTTTATTTATGACTCATAATTCTCAGTGTTTCCATACATGACTCATCATTCTCAGAATGTCCATCATCTGATTGTTATATCTATTTATTTACAGGCTGGTTTCCGAGATGGTGTTGATGGTGGAGAAGAGCAAGTTCTTCAAAGTAGCTTTGATACTGGATATACTATGGCTGCTAAGGAAGCCTGTGAACTTGGCCGTATCCAGGGTCAGATTAGGTAAGTAAACACTGTATTTATTAGATAACAAGCCTGCTTTGATGGATGTGCAGTGTTAATGTGTGTGATCGATGAAGCATGGATGAACTGAGAGAAAAATTGGATATAAGAGGAATCAGATGTCAAGGGCAAGAGGAAAGACTGGGTTTATAAAGACATGAGATGTGTATGGATGATGATCACTGGGTGAAGAAGTGCCAAGAAACCATAGTAGAGGGAGACCAAAGAAGACCTGGGAGAAGGGGTTGAGAGATGATTTTAAAATACTGAAGCTCATAAAGATGATGAAGGAACATAGTGAGTGGAGGGATGCTGTGCTGAGAAACACCTGTCCACCCCAGAAAAGCTGGAAAAGTGGATGTAAAGTAATGATGTTGACTGTCATATCAGGTTCCTTCCTCTCCAGGGTAGCCAGACAATTTCATATAAAGTGGCTCAAAATTTTCAATAAAATTTTGTTAGAAGATAGCGCAATATGATAAGTTCCCTAGAGTTAGTTACCTACACGATAAACACACCCAGTACATGGTGGGTGTGTTTATTGTGTATATCACCAAATGTAATTGTGTGTACCTGGGAAAAGTAACATAATCTGCTATTTGTAGCCCAATCTGGCTATTATGTTCTTCTTGATTGGCTTTTTATGGCTAAATCAGAGGAGGAAGGGAGCACTCAAAACATTTTGTAGGGCCTCATAGACTAGATAAAAGGAAAAGTAGGAAATCCTCCACACCACATGGGGTACTACAGTAGATCAAGATATTCAGTTATGTTTAGGATAGAAATATGGTCAAAATACTTGCAAAACATGTGTTGGTGTTTAACTGAACATTGGATTAAATATGCCATCCATGAACTAGCATAGTCAATCCAATGGTCTTTTACACAATTTCCTTCTCCTTTGCCCACTTATTCTTGAGACAGTCATGGGGGAAGAGTCCTCAAACACTCCTTCTAGCAGGTCTTGTCAGAAACAACTATCTTCAACTGATCCAGGAGGAGCCACAAGTGAGACCAGCCAAGTTCATGTATGTTATCCAACCATCTTGCTCGGAGTCTACCCCTGGGTCTCCTGCCGGCTGATTTTGCGCATAAAATCTGTCCAACGATTTTTTCCTGAGACGTTCTAACCACATGACCATAATATTGGAGTTGTGATCTCTCAATTTGGAGAAGTAGCAGCTCTACCTGGAGCAACTCTCTGATCTCTGAGTAATATTACCCTTCTGAGGAACTCCATTTCGGTTGCTTATATTCGCAATTATATTATTTCGGTCATTACTCAAGATTCATGACCTTAGGTAAGGATGGCATGAATACCAAATTGAAGATAGCGAGTTTGGCTTTTATACCTACCTCTCTTCTTCTGATCACAGAATGCTGAAGCTGGCGCATTACTACATCAGTTCCTGCAATTCTTGCATATAATTCAGCCTCCTGACATCCATCACTTTTACACATTTTCTGTCTACCTAATTCTACTCTAACATGCCTTGAGTCAACCAGAAACTGGTAAAAGACATTTGCCCTGAAGTACTGTAAAGTAGTCAATGGCTTGGACAGATGACATACTGTGACATTTGTTGTAGACCTATCTAACCCATTCCAGCAGAGAGAAATAGATAACAAATTGATGATGATGATGATAGTGGTGGAGCTTGTGTTGATGATGATGATGATAGTGGTGGAGCTTGTGTTGTTGATGATGATGATAGTGGTGGAGCTTGTGTTGATGATGATGATGATAGTGGTGGAGCTTGTGTTGATGATGATGATGATAGTGGTGGAGCTTGTGTTGATGATGATGATGATAGTGGTGGAGCTTGTGTTGATGATGATGATGATGATAGTGGTGGAGCTTGTGTTGATGATGATGATGATGATAGTGGTGGAGCTTGTGTTGATGATGATGATGATGATAGTGGTGGAGCTTGTGTTGATGATGATGATGATGATAGTGGTGGAGCTTGTGTTGATGATGATGATGATAGTGGTGGAGCTTGTGTTGATGATGATGATGATAGTGGTGGAGCTTGTGTTGATGATGATGATGATAGTGGTGGAGCTTGTGTTGATGATGATGATGATAGTGGTGGAGCTTGTGTTGATGATGATAGTGGTGGAGCTTGTGTTGTTGATGATGATGATAGTGGTGGAGCTTGTGTTGTTGATGATGATGATAGTGGTGGAGCTTGTGTTGATGATGATAGTGGTGGAGCTTGTGTTGTTGATGATGATGATAGTGGTGGAGCTTGTGTTGATGATGATGATGATAGTGGTGGAGCTTGTGTTGATGATGATAGTGGTGGAGCTTGTGTTGTTGATGATGATGATAGTGGTGGAGCTTGTGTTGATGATGATGATGATAGTGGTGGAGCTTGTGTTGATGATGATGATGATAGTGGTGGAGCTTGTGTTGATGATGATGATGATAGTGGTGGAGCTTGTGTTGATGATGATGATGATAGTGGTGGAGCTTGTGTTGATGATGATAGTGGTGGAGCTTGTGTTGTTGATGATGATGATAGTGGTGGAGCTTGTGTTGATGATGATGATGATAGTGGTGGAGCTTGTGTTGATGATGATGATGATAGTGGTGGAGCTTGTGTTGATGATGATGATGATAGTGGTGGAGCTTGTGTTGATGATGATGATGATAGTGGTGGAGCTTGTGTTGATGATGATAGTGGTGGAGCTTGTGTTGTTGATGATGATGATAGTGGTGGAGCTTGTGTTGTTGATGATGATGATAGTGGTGGAGCTTGTGTTGATGATGATAGTGGTGGAGCTTGTGTTGTTGATGATGATGATAGTGGTGGAGCTTGTGTTGATGATGATGATGATAGTGGTGGAGCTTGTGTTGATGATGATAGTGGTGGAGCTTGTGTTGTTGATGATGATGATAGTGGTGGAGCTTGTGTTGATGATGATAGTGGTGGAGCTTGTGTTGTTGATGATGATGATAGTGGTGGAGCTTGTGTTGATGATGATGATGATAGTGGTGGAGCTTGTGTTGTTGATGATGATGATAGTGGTGGAGCTTGTGTTGATGATGATGATGATGATAGTGGTGGAGCTTGTGTTGTTGATGATGATGATAGTGGTGGAGCTTGTGTTGATGATGATGATGATGATAGTGGTGGAGCTTGTGTTGATGATGATAGTGGTGGAGCTTGTGTTGATGATGATGATGATGATAGTGGTGGAGCTTGTGTTGATGATGATGATATGTAGGCGACACTAATGTATGAGATAATTATATATCAGGCAACATCTCTCTCTGTCTCCCCCCTCTCTCTCTCTCTGACTACCCCTCCTTCTCTGTATCCCCCCCCCTCTCTGCCCCACTCCTCCATCTCTCTCTCTCCATATATATATATATATATATCTGTCTAATACTCTCTCCCCCCTCTCTCTCTCCCTATATATATATCTCTGTCTCCTACTCTCTCTCCCTATATATATATATATCTCTGTCTCCTACTCTCTCTCCCTATATATATATATATCTCTGTCTCCTACTCTCTCTCTCTCTCCCACTCCCCCTCTCTTTCCCTTTTATATATATATCTGTCTCCTACTCTCTCTCCCCCTCTCTCTCTGTCACACTCCTCCATCTCTCTCTCTCCCTATATATATATCTCTGTCTCCTACTCCCCCTCTCTCCCTATATATATCTCTGTCTCCTACTCCCCCATCTCTATACCTTATCTAGTAAATATGCTGTACACAATAATCACTCTCTTTCTTTCTCTTCACAGTGCTTTATTGCTTTTCAACCGTCACATCAAGCATGGTCAACTGTTTAGTGAAGAAATGTCCAACCACTTCAAACAGCTTCTTTCCGAAATAAACTCCTACAAGCTAACTAACAGCCCACCAGGCATTTCTTTAACGTGTGGGGCTAAAGAGCAAATCAACGAGGCTGTATTTGCACCAGAAAAGACTTCCAACCATACACAGTCATTACAGTATAACAATGGTCCAGTCAGTGACCGTAACTTTGTTTACCAACCAAACCCACACCACAACCAGAACCAGCCATACATTGATACAAACTCAATGTATGATTTAGATTCTGGGGTCACTGTGTCAAGGCATATGCCAGTTTCTACGGCACAGAACATTACTACATTTAAGGAGCGATTCCAGCGCCTACTGCAGATGTGCGACGGTTCACTTGTCGCCAAGTTTATTTCCTGAGTGGTAGCCTTTAAAAGCAATGATCTCCCTTCCCTTTGTGTTACCACCACCACCACCACCACCACTACTACTACTGCTGTCACCACCACCACTACCATCCACTAATGCCTTCTCATTCTTTACTTCTTATATCTAACTCTGCTCCAAGCAATGTTTTCTCTAAAGCAGCAATTCATAACTTGTGGTAGTACTGGGTGTATGTCAGTTTGAGTAAACAGAACTCTCAGAAGCCTTTGGTTTTCAGGAGAATTTATTTAAGTAAACAAGATCTTTGGTAGTGAAAAAGTTAAGAACCACCGCATAATGGGTGTGTATGTGTATGTGCATATTATGTACCTAATGCATCAAAAGAATTCTGCTGCACACA
>OZ024740.1:18303678-18386178 GCA_964016885.1 Eledone cirrhosa
ATAAATGGGTAAGTTTAGTAATAACAATAGCAAAACATTAATAAATAGATCTAATAATACTAATAATAATTGTTTCTAATATAGGGCAAGGCCATGAATATTTTTGCAGGGAGTTGATTAAATCCCTGTAGTTGTTTACTATTATTTTATTGACCCTAAAAACACACAATGTAAAATATTGATCTTGGCAAGGATTTGAATTCAGAATGGAAAGAGATATTATTCCATTATTCTATTATGTGTTCCAGCTGAGAGGCTGAGGCCATGCTGGAGCCCCCCCCCCCTGATGCTACACTTTCTATAGCCAGCCTTCTCTGGTTGGCCATTGATGTAAAAGGGAGTTTGTTGTTGCTGCTCTTATTTGTGCTTCACCTCGTGCTGTGGGATATTGGTCAACAGAATGTTGAGATGTCTCTTAAAAACCTCTACATGTCCACCATGTAGATCTCTCAGAATTTTTTATAATAATGATTTCTAATTTAAGCACAAGGCCAACAATTTGAGAGCAATGACAGTTGCATACACCCCAGTACATGACTGATAATTTTATTTTATAGACCCTGGAAACTGATAAGTATGAAAGCTTGTGTGTCTGTTGTGCAGGATATCTAGAATTTGGTTGTCATGGAAGTTAAACAATGCTCTGAAAAGTCACTTGATGTATGGCACATCTAGAACTGCTGTGATTCTACCAGATGTCATGACACCAACTAGAACCATGATTGTACCAGATGTCATGACACCAACCTGATATATGGCACAATTAGAACCATGATTCTACCAGATGTCATGACACCAACCTGATATATGGCATAATTAGAACCATGATCTACCAGATGTCATGGCACCAACCTGATATATGGCATAATTAGAACCATGATTCTACCAGATGTCATGACACCAACCTGATATATGACATAATTAGAACCATGATTCTACCAGATGTCATGACACCAATCATGCGTGACATAACTAGAACCATGATTCTACCAGATGTCATAACACCAACTAGAACCATGATTCTACCAAATGTCAGGACACCAACCTGATGTATGGCACAACTAGAGCCATGATTCTACCAGATGTAATAACAATAACATAGAACTGTAGATAGATCCACAAGTTACTAGGGTCATTGTAATCAACTTTCCCCTTATTTGAATTTAATCAACTAGCCCCCCCCCCCTCTCCCCACAACATAATTTGTGGTTGGAGGTTGGAAGGAGAACAACATCAACAACAAATTCATTTCTCAGTTCTCATACTCTATTTTGGTTTGAGAATGTTGGCATAAAAAACTCCAAAGAGAGAAATAGATAACAGAACTTTTAAAAATAAATTCTGCTCATTTATGAGTGAAAGAAGCCTCTAATAACAATAATGGTTTCTTTATTTATAAGGCCAGACTTTGCTGTTCATCCTTTCAAAGTCCAGAGACAATAAATACCTGTCCAGGTGTGGTAGATTGGCAGAATTGTTATTGTCAGACTGGATGCTTTGTAATATCTGTTCTGGTTCTTTATGATCTCTGTCCAAATTTCCACCTGTCTTCTTTTTTTTTTGTTTTTCTTCTTTTTTCTTCATTTTATTTTTTATTTTTAAAAACATTTCTGGGGATAGACAGAATCATCGAAATGCTGTACAAAATACTTTCTGGTATTTATCCCAGTTCTTTCTGGTATTTATCCCAGTTCTTTCTGGTATTTATCCCAGTTCTTTCTGGTATTTGTCCCAGTTCTTTCTGGTATTTATCCCAGTTCTTTCTGGTATTTGTCCCAATTTTTTCTGGTATTTGTCCCAATTTTTTCTGGTATTTGTCCCAACTCTTTATATTTTGGTTCAAATCCTACTGAGGTCAACTTTGCCAGTCATGTTTCTAGGATCAATAAAATAAAGTACTGGTCACTTAGTGGAGCTGATATGGTTGATTGTTTCCTCATACACAAGATTTTGTAGACTTGAACCTAGAGCAAAGGTCATCTAGCTACTATTATATACGGTTGTTCAAATGTCATCAATTATATCTCTGTGTAACATTGTGAAGTATCATGATTTTAATAATAATAAAAATATATTGATAAAAGAATTTGATAAATTAAGCTAATATAAAGATATAGAGATAGATATTGAAAAGATGTGGCACCTTAAGATGAAATAAAAAGCCCTATTCACCATATGGGCCTTAGGTATAAAAACAAAATAGTGTAGGAAACATCTGAGGTTTACCATCTCTTCAGGAAATTCCAAATATAGTATTGACTAGTGTTGCATATATACTATGAAAAGCCTTCTCAATATAAACAGGAATTCTGAAGGTGCTGTAAATTAATGTGACATATATTAGAGGGTGGCTAAAGACAAGATGGTGCAATGATACCTTTGCCCTCACATGGCTTGGAATGATAGGAAGTAGTGGAGGCCCTCGATTCAGGATTTAGGATATATATTAAGACTTACAATTCAATATTTAATACCAAGTTAAATGTATATAAACTAGACATTTTTTCTGTAAATAATGTGCATTTGTGGCACCTCCTATCCAGGTAGTTAAAAGCTATTAATCATTTTCCGTCTCTTAGGTAATAACTCAGTAAGTGGTTGTATAGCTATAATAATAACAACAATAATAATAGGTGCTCTGGGAATGATAAAAAAAAAAGCACAAACAGATACATAACTAAAACTCCAGGACTTATAAATATATACAACATAGAAAATATAGCAATACTAGGTACTACTCACATATAAAGAGAATTCTCAATATAATAGAAACAACACCATCAATACTGCATGTATCCAAGGTGTGCAGAGCTATGCTCAGTCATGCAGTGACGATATGCAAAATAATGAGGATGATAATAATAATTTGCCTCAGGTGTCAGGTTGACTTTTGACATGATTTGGGAAACAAGCAGAATTCAAAGGAAGTTTCAAATAATTGTTTCTACTTTTGGAACAAGGCCAGCAATTATCCCAGTGTATTACTGGTACTTTATTTTATCAGTAATATACTGGGATAATTGCTGGCCTTGTGCCAAAAGTAGAAACAATTATTTGAAACTTCCTTTGAAGTTTCAAATAATAATAATTTCTTTATTGGCCACTAGGGCCAACATATAGGGGACAATACAGTGGGGGGGGGGTACAATAATAATAATGGGTTAATTTATAGGCCACAAGGGCCGACATTAACTTTGTTTCTGTTGTCAGTCTCATTCCTGTTATTTGGGGTGGGGTTATGGTGTGTTTAGTTTACACCACCACCACCACTACTACCACCACCACTACTACCACTACTACCACCAACACCACTGCTACCACCAACACGACCCCCCCCCCCCCCCACCACAACCAGCGTTATATTATCTCATCTCCATGTAATGTTATGTTGTAAACATATATCTGTTGTTTGTTCCTGAATTAAGTGCCCTTTGAAAGAAATATTCAACTTTTGCTGACATTAGTTATCTTTCCTTTATATCTGAATTGAGAGTAAGCCTTAATAGATATGTTTATGTATACATAAAGTGAATATATATTTATATATGTATATAATTTTATAAATGTATTTGTGGGTGTATATGTATACAAACAGCTACACACAGGTACTGTATATATATACACATACACACCTATATATATTTGTGTGTGCATATATATATATATACAGCCACACCTATATATGTTTGTGTGTGTGCATATATATATATATATATATATATATGTGTGTATGTATGTATATATATAAAGGTTTGTATATGTGAAACTAATAAGACTGCATTTTTTGCATCTCTGTGTTTGTCTTGTATATATATATGTTTGTTGTTTGTGTGTGTGTGTGTGTACTTATATATATATATATGTTTGTTGTGTGTGTATGTACTTATATATATATATATATATATATATGGAATGATACACCCACATATGTTTGGGTATTTATAGATATTTGTATATATATATATATACACCATTTCCAGAAGATACCTCCCAACATATGAGTCAGTGGATGGGCGTTAGCATTTTAATAGGCTTTCCACCACCACCACCACCACAACATCAGCCCCATCCCATCTACCATTTACACCAACACCTTTGCGCCTTTTTATAAACATTTCCTTAATGAGTGCCTCAGAATGTGATGTGAAAAAAATGCTCTGTCTTCTATCCCCCCCTCCCCCTCCCGTAGGTTTGTGTGTTTCCGAAACGTTTGTCAAGTATTTAATTAATATGTACAGAATAGTATGTGAAGGTCATGACTGGAGGGTATGTTTAATATAGAAAAAACTTTGTCTTTCTTTCACATTTGGCCAGTTATTGCAGTCATCATCATCATCTTCATCTTCATCATTATAATTATTATTATTATTATTATAACGCCATGCTTTGACGCATAGAGTTACGGCCCTTGCCATTCTGAGTTCAAATCCTGCCAAGGTTAACTTTGCCTTTCATCCTTACAGGGTCGATAAAATAAAGTACCAGTAATACACTGATTTAATTGCTGGCCTGGTGCCAAAAGTAGAAACAATTATTATTATTATTACGCTGGTGGATTGGCAGAATTGGTAGAGCGTCGGAGAAAATGTTTTGCAGTATTTAGTTACGCCCCTTTATGTTCTGAGTTCAAATCACACCGAGGTTACAGCTTTGCCTTTCATCCTTACGGGGGTTGATAAAATAAAGTACCAGTAACATACTGGAGTCAATTTAATCGACTTTCCTCTTCCCCCAAATTGCTGGCCTTGTGTCTAAAATCAGAAACCATTATTATTAGGGCAGTGAATTGGAAGTATTGGTAGAGCATCCAACACCATGCTTTGCAGCATAGTGTTACTTCCCTTTACGTTCTGAGTTCAAATCTCATTGAGGTTAGCTTTGCCTTACATCCTTATGGGGTAAATAAAATAAAGTACCAGTAATGCACTGGGGTCGATTTAACCGACTTTCTCCCCTTCAAATTGCTGGCCTTGTGCCTATAGTAGAACTAATTATTATCTAATGTAGTGGGATTGACTAGGTAGAGCAACAGACAAAATTCCTTGTGGTATTTAGTTAACACTCTTTTATGTTTCCAATGGCCATCTTGTTCAACTTTGACCTTCATTATTTCATAAAATAAATAGGGCGGTGGATTGGCAGTATCGGTAGAGGGTCGGACGCCATGCTTTCCAGAATAGTTACGTCCCTTTACGATCTGAGTTCAAATCCCGCCGAGGTTGACTTTGCCTTTCATCCTTACGGGGTCGATAAAATAAAGTACCAGTAATGCACTGAGTAATTTGCTGGCCTTGTGCCTAAAGTAGAAACAATTATTTCATAAAATAAAGTATTGGTCAGCTAATTAAAAGGGTATTAAATGGTATAACCCATCCCCCATTAAATGTCAGGTCTTGTGCCTATATTAACAAAAAAAAAAAATAATAATAATAATAATAAATTCATTAATGAGACGATAAATTTTTTCTTAATTTAAAAAATGTTCTATTATATAGCTATATATTTTTTAATGATTTATTCTTTACGAAACGACACTCATTAATTATAATTTGTGTGAGTGTATATATACATACATATATATATATGTATATATACATATGTGTGTGTGTTTGTATCTGTGTGTGTAGATATGTCTGTGTGTTTTTCTCCTTAATCTCACTATGTAATAACATATCAGTATAGTTTTGTCCTTGTCATTCTCATCAATGTCTTGATTTCTTAAATTTTTATCTCATCTATTTTTTTTTGAAATTTTTTTCGTTTTCTTTTTCTTTTCTTCTTTTATATAAAATAATAATTTGCAAATGAAACAAAATGGAGGAGTTATTTGAAAATTTACAAAAAAAACAACTGGAACTTTCAAAAATAAAAATAAAATAAAAAAATTTCAGAAATTTTGTTTTTTGTATTAAACTTCTAACCACATGCCCATAGTATATGGACATGTGGTTAGAATGTCTCAGGAAAGAATTGCTTGACAGATTTGTAGTCTGGAGATCAGAGAGTCACTCCAGGTAGAGCCACTACTTCTCTGAATTGATAGATCACTGCTCCGGTACTATGGACATGTGGTTAGAATGTCTCAGGAAAGAATCGCTGGATAGATCTTACGAGCCAAACCAACCGGCAGGAGACTCAGGGGTAGACCCCGGGCAGGATGGTTGGATAACATCCATGAGCTTGGCTGGTCTTGCTTGGGGATCCAGCCGGATCAGCTGGAGACAGTTGCTTCTGACAGGATCCACTGGAAGGAATGTTTGAGGACTCTGCCCCTATGACCCTCTCAGGAATAAGTGGGCAAAGAAGAAAGAGAAGTATTAAACTCCAAATATAAACACTTTCTTGGCATATGGCAGTAGAGACTTCTGGTGTTTTGGGCCCCCTGGACAATATCACTTCTCACTACTATTGGGGCAGTGATGGCTACCTGCAGTAGGAAGCCGGAGTTGGTTACCTGCAGGAGGGAGCCCTACAATTTGGAATGGCTATTCTAATGCGTCTTCTTCTCTATCCTCCTGGGGCAATGTTTTCTCTGTTCTGACCACTGGGACTGCAGGGTGGCATACACATGGGTTCTTACACCAAGGGAATGCTTCCCCACTCTGATGCTAAGCTGGTCAACTGTAAAACAAGGACTATATATATATATATATATATATATATATTGTTTCTGTAGGAAAGGAGAGTGCTTTTTTTTTTATAAAGAAAAGCCCAAAATATCATAGGGCTCTTACATATAAAGTTTAGCTCCATGTTTCATAACATTATATGCCTCCTTCTTCTTCTTCTTTAATCGGAAAATTTTCCCGTGCCACTACCCCCACCCCCTGATACCAGTTAATTTTCTCCTCCTTTTCTTGCACTCTTGTGTCAAAAGGGCAAGCTACATATATAATCAAACAAGATCTTATTTCCTTGTCTAAACCCACCAGGCCAGACCTATTGTGTTTTAATTCTTTATCTGTTTGTATCCTAAAATCCCACCTTCACCTGTTTTCTCTCACTGACTCTGGCTTATGCTCATACCATTTCTCAGAATGAGAGAATAAATTATTCAGTTTGCATAAATGCCAGTGAATCACATTTCCTATGATATCATGCCTCCATCTTTTATAGTGAGTCTGGGCTAGGCATTTAGTTATGGCCCTTTATGTTCTGAGTTCAAATCCTGACATAGTTAGCTTTCCCTTTCATCCTTACAGGGTTAAAATAAAGCAACAGTAACGCACTGGGGTCAATTTAATCAACTTCCTTCTCCTTGAAATTGTTGATTTTGTGCCAAAAGTAGAAACACTTATCATTATTATTACATTTAGATCTGTTGTAACATCAATTTCATGTAGCGATAAAAAGGTAGAGGGACATCCATGAATGGCTGGTTTCCAAATACCTCAGACTAATCTGTATCACTCGAGGGTGGATTTATAAATCATCATTGCAAATTATTGAAACACATGTGAAAGCATACAGTGCTCTTACTACTTGAAAGGGAAACCAGCTGTATCTACAATATGGTACCTAGTGAGAACATGGTGGACTCTGAGGATAAGTAGTTAAATAGTGTAGACCATAACTATATATACGCAGTTCAAGACAACTGGTAGCTAAATTGTGGTGACTACGGCTGTATGTTATATATGTTAGGACAACCAAGAGTTAAAATGTAATTATAAAAAATCTAAAGTCTGTCTCAAGCCAGTGCTGATCCTGGTTTCTGTGACAGTACTGAAGAGTACAAGACTTCCTCCTGGACAGGATGCCTGTCCACTACAGGGTTAAACCACCTGCTATTGCTGGCACTCATTTTCAGCTGAGTATACTGAAGCAACATGAAATAAAGTGTTTTGCTCAAGAACACAACAGACAAACCAGTCAAGGAATCAAACTCACAACATTATGATTGTAAGTCCAATGCACTTCCTATTAGGCCATGCGCCTCCATTAAAATGTAATTATAGGTAAGCATACACCTGCCAGTCATGATACCATTTCCAACCCAGCTGTGCATACCAATCTAGTTCATGAAAATAATGAACAGGAGAGGTGACAGTAGGCACCCTTGGCAGAGTCCAACTCCCACATTGAATGGTTTTGATGTAGCACCATTTATCTGGACACAAATACTTGGACATTCATATAAAGACGTCAGGGCAACAAGGATGCATACTGTCACCTTTCTTGTTCATTATTTTCGTTAACAGGATTGATATGCACAGCTGGGTTGGAAGTGGTATCACGACTGACAGATGTAAAATCAGTTTGTAGACGACATGGTGTTACTTACCTCGATAGGTGATCTCCAACTTGAACTTGGTAGGTTTGCTGCTGAGTCCTGCACGGCTGGAATGAAAATCAGTGCTGTGAAAACTGAAACACTCATCTTGCCAAAGAAGCCTGCGCAGTACACTCTACATGTGAATAGAGTTCCACTGAAGCAGGTGGAGAAGTTCAAGTATCTTGGATCTGTGTTCACTAGTGATGGAAGGCAAGAGGCTGAATTAAATGCAAGAATTGCAGGTGTGCAATCACATGGCAGCAGGAAAGAAAGTGTGTTCCAGAGAATGAATGCAGGTGGTTTCTGTTCTGTGGTATATCGTGAAATTTCCAACCTCCGAATGGATTTTCTCACAGGAAGAGTGCTGCAAAAATAAATTCTCTGGCTTGTTCTGCTGGTTTTGGTTGTTGATGAAGCTGTGTTGCTGTTGTTGTCTCGCGGAGTGAGCGTATTCGATGTTTAAATTCACAGTAAAAATATTTTTTTCAGAAAAAATGAGTTGCGCAAAGTGCTAGAAATAACAGCCGAAGTTGATGGTCGATGTTGAGAATGCGTTGACCTGGAAGGGTCAAGAAGCCAGCGACCAAAGAAATAAGCATTCTGAATAAATGCGCAGTTTTCAACGGCAAATTTACGTGGTAAATTTTTAAACCGGCAAATAGGAGAATATAGCTTAAGGCTGGAGAATCCTTATCGAGAAACGTTATCCCTGGCGTGTGGCTATCTCAGTGAATCGAGATATCTCCGTGAGTCGAGAATCCTGCTGCCTACACGTGCCAAAACAAGGTTAAGTTGAAAAAAAAAATATTTCTAATGCGCGAGAAAATGATAGTGCAACAGGTCGCTGGCAGCCATTTAAAAAAAAATGTGTGTGTGAAAGTGACAATGATGAAAAAGAAAGAAAGGCTTCACTTAGCATAACAAATATGGCGAGTTCAATTTTTTTCTCCTTTTGGTGTGAACTTTGAAAAAAACTTGAACGATGAAGAAAACGATGAAAAAAAAGGCAATGGTTGAGATTCATCGAAAATAAATGTTCATGTTGGAATGTTTAAAAAAAAAAAAAAATCAAATTTCTTTTTTTTTTGTTTGTTTTTAAAGTGTTCGTTGTAAGAAACGAGAAACATATACATATATATATACAGTGAACTGCGAGAGTTAGTGGATGCGTGAGGGAAAAGGAGTCTGTCTGAACGAAAAATTTCACATGTGCGAGTGTGCTTTTCTTTGACTGCGTATTTTCATAGTTTGTCAATAAAATTTGCTGTGTATTCGTAATGTTACTCACACAACACCAGATTCTGCTATTTTTTTCTTTTTTCGGGGTCACCACTTATAAAAAAATACTGGGGTGTATGAATGTAACAAGGAGACGTGGTTTGTGTGTATAATATTTAATAAACAATTTGTGGATATATAGAACAGTATAGTTGACATGTCAATGAATAGATGAGAGAATGAAACAAAGTTATTAGTTACCGTTTGGTTGCCAGGTGAACGCGCCTGGGCGACGACTCCTGGCGAAGGCCAGGAGCCGAAAAGGCGAATGAGAGATAGGGTGCTTAACGTTATTAGTTTTATAGGGTTCTGACCGGAAGTTACAGAAAGGGTTCTACTTCCTGTCTAGAGAGCGTTAATCTATTGAGGTTGTGAGTGTCACAACAAAGGAGGCAACTCCTGCTACATATGTATAAAGCTATGTAGAAGCTAAGTTTTAATTATATATATATATATATATATATATATATATATATATATATATATATATATATATATGAGGTTATAGTGTGGTAGTTCACTATTTTCATTGAGATATTCTGGTTACATTGAAACGCTGGTAGATGTATAAATAAACAATAATAATATTCATCCTTGGTCTTACTGAATATTGAATTATATATACTAGCTGACGTACCCAGCTTCACCCGGGTAAACAGATGATAAGAGAAGACAGGTAAAAGAGAAAATGACTGTATTGGATGTTTGTCTGGTTACAGTATGAGGCGAGTCCCTGGTGTCTGTGTGATACAAAAAACAGAAAAAAAATCTTCCAGATATACACACATACACACACACAGGTACACACACACACTACACACACAATACACACACACATACACACACACAGGTACACACACCCAGGTACATACACACTATACACGCACACACACAACACACATACGTACACACACACACTACACACACATGTACAAACACACACGACACACACACACACTATACACACACACACTACACATACACACACACACAGGTACACACACACTATACACACACACAACGCCTTTTTCCAGTGATTCTATAGATTTTATAGCCACGAGTTTGTAATTTAGTCCAAGGTTTCCAGCTGGTGGGCTTCCATTTGAAGGAGGGGAGAGCGAGAGAGAGGGGGGTAGTGAGAGGTGGGGAGAGGGAGAGAGAGGGGGTAGTGAGAGGTGGGGAGAGTGAGAGAGAGGGGGGTAGTGAGAGGTGGGGAGAGGGAGAGCGAGGGGGTAGTGAGAAGTGGGGAGAAGGAGGGGGTAGTGAGAGGTGGGGGAGAGAGAGGGGGTAGTGAGAGGTGGGGAGAGGGAGAGAGAGGGGGTAGTGAGAGGTGGGAGAGAGAGAGAGAAGGGGGGTAGTGAGAGGTGGGGAGAGTGAGAGAGAGGGGGTAGTGAGAGAGAGGGGTAGTGAGAGGTGGGGAGAAGGTGGGGGTAGTGAGAGGTGGGGAGAGTGAGAGAGAGAGGGGTAGTGAGAGAGAGGGGGTAGTGAGAGGTGGGGAGAGTGAGAGAGAGGGGGTAGTGAGAGGTGGGGAGAAGGAGGGGGTAGTGAGAGGTGGGGAAAGTGAGAGAGAGGGGGTAGTGAGAGGTGGGGAGAGTGAGAGAGAGGGGGTAGTGAGAGGTGGGGAGAAGGAGGGGGTAGTGAGAGGTGGGGAAAGTGAGAGAGAGGGGGGTAGTGAGAGGTGGAGACAGCGAGAGAGAGGGGGGTAGGGAGAGATGGGGAGAGGGAGAGAGAGGGGGTAGTGAGAGAGAGGGGGGTAGTGAGAGGTGGGGAGAGTGAGAGAGAGGGGGTAGTGAGAGGTGGGGAGATGGAGGGGGTAGTGAGGGGTGGGGAGAGTGAGAGAGAAAGGGGTAGTGAGAGGTGGGGAGAGTGAGAGAGAGGGGGTAGTGAGAGGTGGGGAGAATGAGAGAGAGGGGGTAGTGAGAGGTGGGGAGAGTGAGAGAGAGGGGGTAGTGAGAGGTGGGGAAAGTGAGAGAGAGGGGGGTAGTGAGAGATGAGGAGAGGGAGAGAGGGGGGGTAGTGAGAGGTGGGGAGATGGAGAAAGAGGGGAGTAGTGAGAGGTGAGGAAAGTGAGAGAGACGGGGGTAGTGAGAGAGATGGGGAGAGGGGGAGAGACGGGGGTAGTGAGAGATGGAGAGAGTGAGAGAGGCGGAGGTAGGGAGAGAAGGAGAGAGTGAGAGAGACGGAGGTAGGGAGAGATGGGGAGACAGAGAGAGCGAGAGAGACGGAGGTAGTTAGAAAGGGTTAATATTATAGATATTACTTATGTTACAGTTGTTCCTCTTCTGTTCAATTTTGTTTATCTCATTTTTTTTTTTTGCCTTTTACCTGAAATAAATTATTTTGACCTGGGTAAGAGAATTTGATAAACATTTCAAGATAGGAATACTGAACATTATTGAAATGTATAGGGCGGTGGATTGGCAGTATTGGTAGAGGGTTGGACGCCATGCTTTCTAGCATAGTTACGTCCCTTTACGGTTTGAGTTCAAATCCCGCCGAGGTTAACTTTGCCTTTCATCCTTACGGGGTCGATAAAATAAAGTACCAGTAATGCACTGGGTGATTGCTGGCCTTGTGCCGAAAGTAGAAGCAATTATTGAAATGTATAGGACGATAGATTCTTCTAGGAACGACACTTTCTCGTTCAGCAAAATCCATTATAGCAGCGTTTCTTGTGGAAGCCTTGAAATAGTTTTCATGTCTCCCGCTTAAAAATTCTCATGCACCATTATTAATATCTCTCTCTTTTACAGTTTGTAACCGTTATTACAATTTCCAACAATATGCCGTACGTGTACAGTAAAATTAGGAATTTGAAATTAAACATTACTCAAAAATACATTAACTTATTTATCACTGTTTCTCGCGGAACCTCTAGCGACCTCTTGCGGAGTTCTAGTGTTCCGAGGAACACCGGTTGAGAAACATTGCGTTATAACGCACAGAACAAGAATTGTATGGAAGCAATACTATATTACCCTAGTAGAAGATACGTAACTCTCATATGGCTAAAATTTAGTATTGAGAAGAGTTACCTCCCTTGAATATAAATATACTTATATAAATGTTATTCAAGATTATATTGATTCCAGATGGCCTTGTCACTCGGCCTTGAGTCTGTGATCATTACATCACGTTAGTCTCAGCTGTCACATCACATTTCTTGAATAATTTCACAAATATCAATTTAGTAACAATAGAGGAAAAAAAATCCATATTGAAAAACATGTTTCTACGGTTCGTCTCATTTGTAAATAAACACGATGGTCGCCTGAAAAGTTCATAGGCTGACTATGAAGGAGTGATGCTAGAGCTGTGAAATCTTGTATGTCATTAATTTCAACTCTTCTTATTAATAAATGCATTGTTCCTTTCCAGGGACTATGTTAAAAAATAAACCTCATTTGGTCATTCCATGAGAGTATCTTGGTCAGCCTATATATTTTTCTGACTATGAACTTTTCAGTGTAAACACATACATCTGTTTTCAATAATTCTGTCTAACATATAAAGCAAGTCAATGTAAGAACACGGGGAGATGATTCCATCGATTATAGTGTTTCACCAGTTTATCGATCCCGGACAATTGAAAGACAAAGTTGATCTCAATCAGAATAGACACCCCACCACCACCACACACAGACACACATACACGCACACACACACACACACACAGACACACATACACGCACACACACACACAGACCCCACCACCACACACAGACACACATACACGCACACACACACACACACACAGACCCCACCACCACACACAGACACACATACACGCACACACGCACACACACACAGACCCCACCACCACACACAGACACACATACACGCACACACACACACACACACAGACACACATACACGCACACACACACACAGACCCCACCACCACACACAGACACACATACACGCACACACACACACACACACAGACCCCACCACCACACACAGACACACATACACGTACACACACATACACACAGACCCCACCACCACACACAGACACACATACACGCACACACACACACACACAGACCCCACCACCACACACAGACACACATACACGCACACACACACACAGACCCCACCACCACACACAGACACACATACACGCACACACACACACAGACCCCACCACCACACACAGACACACATACACGCACACACACACACACACAGACCCCGCCACCACACACAGACACACATACACGCACACACACACACAGACCCCACCACCACACACAGACACACATACACGCACACACACACACAGACCCCGCCACCACACACAGACACACATACACGCACACACACACAGACACACATACACGCACACACACACAGACACACATACACGCACACACACACACACAGACCCCACCACCACACACAGACACACATACACGCACACACACACAGACACACATACACGCACACACACACACAGACCCCACCACCCCACACAGACACACATACACGCACACACACACACAGACCCCACCACCCCACACAGACACACATACACGCACACACACACACAGACCCCACCACCCCACACAGACACACATACACGCACACACACACACACACAGACCCCGCCACCACACACAGACACACATACACGCACACACACACACAGACCCCGCCACCACACACAGACACACATACACGCACACACACACAGACACACATACACGCACACACACACAGACACACATACACGCACACACACACACACAGACCCCACCACCACACACAGACACACATACACGCACACACACACAGACACACACATACACGCACACACACACACACAGACCCCACCACCACACACAGACACACATACACGCACACACACACAGACACACATACACGCACACACACACACAGACCCCACCACCCCACACAGACACACATACACGCACACACACACACAGACCCCACCACCACACACACACACACATACACGCACACACACACAGACACACATACACGCACACACACACACACAGACCCCACCACCACACACAGACACACATACACGCACACACACACAGACACACACATACACGCACACACACACACACAGACCCCACCACCACACACAGACACACATACACGCACACACACACAGACACACATACACGCACACACACACACAGACCCCACCACCCCACACAGACACACATACACGCACACACACACACACAGACCCCACCACCACACACAGACACACATACACGCACACACACACAGACACACATACACGCACACACACACACACAGACCCCACCACCCCACACAGACACACATACACGCACACACACACACAGACCCCACCACCCCACACAGACACACATACACGCACACACACACACACAGACCCCACCACCACACACAGACACACATACACGCACACACACACAGACACACACATACACGCACACACACACACACAGACCCCACCACCACACACAGACACACATACACGCACACACACACAGACACACACATACACGCACACACACACACACAGACCCCACCACCACACACAGACACACATACACGCACACACACACACACAGACCCCACCACCCCACACAGACACACATACACGCACACACACACACACAGACCCCACCACCCCACACAGACACACATACACGCACACACACACACACAGACCCCACCACCCCACACAGACACACATACACGCACACACACACACAGACCCCACCACCCCACACAGACACACATACACGCACACACACACAGACACACATACACGCACACACACACACACAGACCCCACCACCCCACACAGACACACATACACGCACACACACACACAGACCCCACCACCCCACACAGACACACATACACGCACACACACACAGACACACATACACGCACACACACACACACAGACCCCACCACCACACACAGACACACATACACGCACACACACACAGACACACATACACGCACACACACACAGACACACATACACGCACACACACACACACAGACCCCACCACCCCACACAGACACACATACACGCACACACACACACAGACCCCACCACCCCACACAGACACACATACACGCACACACACACAGACACACATACACGCACACACACACACACAGACCCCACCACCACACACAGACACACATACACGCACACACACACAGACACACATACACGCACACACACACACAGACCCCACCACCCCACACAGACACACATACACGCACACACACACACAGACCCCACCACCACACACAGACACACATACACGCACACACACACAGACACACATACACGCACACACACACACACAGACCCCACCACCCCACACAGACACACATACACGCACACACACACACAGACCCCACCACCCCACACAGACACACATACACGCACACACACACACACAGACCCCACCACCACACACAGACACACATACACGCACACACACACAGACACACACATACACGCACACACACACACACAGACCCCACCACCACACACAGACACACATACACGCACACACACACAGACACACACATACACGCACACACACACACACAGACCCCACCACCACACACAGACACACATACACGCACACACACACACACAGACCCCACCACCCCACACAGACACACATACACGCACACACACACACAGACCCCACCACCCCACACAGACACACATACACGCACACACACACACACAGACCCCACCACCCCACACAGACACACATACACGCACACACACACACAGACCCCACCACCACACACAGACACACATACACGCACACACACACAGACACACACATACACGCACACACACACACACAGACCCCACCACCACACACAGACACACATACACGCACACACACACAGACACACATACACGCACACACACACACAGACCCCACCACCCCACACAGACACACATACACGCACACACACACACAGACCCCACCACCACACACAGACACACATACACGCACACACACACAGACACACATACACGCACACACACACACACAGACCCCACCACCCCACACAGACACACATACACGCACACACACACACAGACCCCACCACCCCACACAGACACACATACACGCACACACACACACAGACCCCACCACCCCACACAGACACACATACACGCACACACACACACAGACCCCACCACCACACACAGACACACATACACGCACACACACACAGACACACATACACGCACACACACACACACAGACCCCACCACCACACACAGACACACATACACGCACACACACACAGACACACACATACACGCACACACACACACACAGACCCCACCACCACACACAGACACATACACGCACACACACACAGACACACATACACGCACACACACACACAGACCCCACCACCACACACAGACACACATACACGCACACACACACACAGACCCCACCACCACACACAGACACACATACACGCACACACACACAGACACACATACACGCACACACACACACAGACCCCACCACCATCACACAGGCACCTCACCGCCACCACCACACACAGACACACAGACACACATACAGGCGCACACATACATGCACCCCCACCACACACACATACCACCATCCCCACCACACACACACATACACCTCCACCATACACACACATACACCTCCACCATACACATACACCCCCACCACACACACGCATGCCCCCATCCCCACCACCACACAGATACACCCCCACCACATACACCCCACCACACACACACGTACCCCCGTCCCCACCACCACACAGATACCCCCCAGGCACATATACACCCCCACCACATACACCCCCCACATACATACCCCATCCCCACCACCACACAGACACCCCTCACCACACACACATACACCCCCCCACTATACACCCCCACCCCCACCACATACATATGCCCCCATCCCCACCACCACACAGATACACCCTCACCACACACACATACACCCCCACCACACACATACACCCCACCACACACACCTACCCCCATCCCCACCACCACACATATACACCCCCGCCACACACACATACACCCCCACCACACACACATACCCACATCCCCACCACCACACATACCCCTGTCCCCACCACCACACAGATACACCCCCGCCACACACACATACACCCCCACCACACATACATCCCCACATCCCCACCACCACACATACCCCCGTCCCCATAACACACATAGACACCCTCACCGCACTCCCCACACCCACAGGACACACACACCACACACAGACACCCACCCTACAGACACATACATAGGTAAAGACCTCTTCTGTCATGAATGACCATGGGATTTACACCTATAGAAAGTTCCCCTCCGTGGCACAAGTCCAGGCAAGGTTGTTTGTGAAAGACCAGCAGTCAGACATACCAGTCTCCCCTATCCACGCCACCAGTGTTGTCCAAGGGAAAGGCAATGGCTGACACAGCTGGACACCAGTGACGTCACAACAGCACATTTCTACAATTAAATAAACTGGAACAACGTGAAATAAAGTGTCTTGCTCAAGAGCCCAGTCCGAGAATTGAACTCACAACCACGCGATTGTAAGTCCGACGCTTTAACCTCTAAGCTATGCACCTTCAGATACATACATATATACATACATACATACATAAATACATACATAAATACATACATTAAGAAAAATATGGTAATCGGAACTCTCTGCGCACAATAAAACAGTGTCTCACAATGTGTTTGCTGTGCCTGTCCTAACACCAACGTTTGGAATACTCGCGTGGTCGATAGACAAAATCCGAGCAATTGATGTTGGAACTCGAAAAATACTGAACAACACCGGAAACTTCCACATCAACAGTGACATAGACCGCCTCTACTTGAAACGTAAGCCGGGAGGCAGAGGCCTAACATCAGTCCAGACAGCATTTGAACGTCGCATCATATCCCTCCGACAACACTTACGAACCTCCAAACGTAGGAGCCTGTCTACTGAGCAAGTCTAACTACATGAGACAGATAACATCATTTCAATTGGGAAGGAACTCCTTCAAAGATATTCCCTGCGTGATAATCAAAAACTCACACCCAGGGAAATTGCCGAGCAATACCGCAGTGAATCCATGGATGAAAAACTACATGTTTATCAGTAAAAAATCATCATGCAAGGATATGTTGCCAGGAAGCTCCAGAGTGAGAGTAATATAGATAGATTTCTTTATTAGCCACAAGGGCGCACAAGAAAAGGGGACAATACAAAGACATGCCGGGAATTTTACATACAGTCGTGTAAAAAATATAAAAACAAACAATTAGAACAATCGAAATCCCCAATAGGGGGGAGGCGCCACAAATGGGTTGTTTAATACCCCGTCGATAGAACAACCCTCAACTCCAGGAGCGTGTTGTGCAAGTGCTCCTTTCTTCCTTTTGCTCTCTTCCTCAACCTACAGGCTTATAAACTGAGAAGGCCCAATCACTCGGGCCATTTTCGCTTCATTCACCCACCTTTCAGTAAATTTACTGGGGTGCAGTGCCTCTCTCTCCACCCTGATTCTCCTTCTAAAGTGATACTTAAAGAAGGGAATCAATTGTTGTCCGGAGAGAGAGTAATATAGATAAACAAAGTAGTCTATCTTGGACCAACAACCGCTATATTGGCTCTCACTTTGAAGGATACGATTTTGCAATCCAAGAACAGGAGATTAACACGAAATACTTGATTCACAAAAGAGATAGGGATGCAGGCAAAACACCTAGATGTGATAACAAGTGCAGACTCTGTAGAATTAACATCGAAGATGTCACCCATGTCATAAGCAGCTGTCCAAAGATGTCATCACGGTACTATCTACCTATGAGGCATGATG
Source organism: Eledone cirrhosa (assembly GCA_964016885.1). NCBI lineage: Eukaryota > Metazoa > Mollusca > Cephalopoda > Octopoda > Eledonidae > Eledone > Eledone cirrhosa. Next base: position 18,323,150 of record OZ024740.1, read on the forward strand.
TAGTGGCCAAAACACTGTACAATGCAATCCGTAGAAAAGATAGCCCCGACAATAAACACATTAAAAGTTACAGCAATGTGTAAGACATCCATGTACATAATATGAAAGAGTTCTGGTGGAATGTTCCAGTAAAAATACAATGCAAGCATAACAGACCAGATATTATGATATGGGACAGCGAAAAGAAGGCATGCACAGTAATGGAAGTTGGCTGCCCAGCAGATTCCAATATAATATTAAAGATTAGCGAAATGGAGAATATTTATGCAGAACTAATGAGAAATCTGCAGATACTCCACCCTGACTATACCTTCAGATTTATGCCTGTGATTATTGGGGCACTGGGGTATATTAGTAACTCAGACTCAGACTCAGAAGCTCCCGCGTCTTGCCACGCATGAGGCAATCATAGTGTTCCACCGCGTTCGGTCAGCAGCCAGTTGCACAACGTCCCGCCATTGTCTGTTTATCGCTCGCAGGTCCCTCTCAACTGTCTGGCGCCAGTTCATTTTGGGTCGCCCTCTCCGCCTGCTTCCCTGTGGGTTCCATTTAAGTACTTGGTTCGCCAGTCTCTCCGGGGTAAGTCTCAAAGCGTGCCCAAACCAGCCCATGCGTCACTTGCAGATGGCAGAAGAGACTAGCTGCTGGTTGGTGCGGTTCCTGACTTCCTGGTTTGTTACATGGTCACTCCATTTAATCCCCAGGATCTTTCGCAGACACCTGGAATCGAATGCGTCCAACTTCTTCTCTTGGCTGGTCTTAAGGTGCCATGTTTTACTTCCGTACAAGAGTGTGGACAGCACGTTACTGTTGTAGAATCTCATCTTTGTTTTGAGGGTGAACTTCCTGCTCTTCCAGATCTTGACAAGCTGGTTAAATGCTGCTGAAGCCTTTCCCATTCTACATTGCAATTCACTGACCATGGCGCCCCCATTGTCAATGGAGCTTCCTAGGTAGGTGAAGTTGTCCACTATCTCCACCTCCCCCTGTTCAATGAAAACACTAGTTGGTGATGGGTGTGTCCCAGATAACATGCTTTTGGTCTTCTTAGCACTGATATTGAGACCTAAGCTTCCTGCTTCGACATTGATATTGTTCATAATGATTTGCAGGTCAGCTGTGCTCTCTGCAAGTGTAACAATATCGTCCGCAAAGTCCAGGTCAGACAACTTTTGCTCTCCCACCCAAGATATACCCTGGTCTTTAGACGCTCTTCTTAGTACCCAGTCAATGGCTATGGCAAAGAGAACTGGAGAGAGCGAGCAACTCTGACGCACACCATTAACCACCTCAAACCAGGCTCGGTCAATTGGTGGGAGGAAATGAAGAAGACCATGGAAGCTGCAGGGGAAGAAATCCTGGGCTACAGGAAGTCCCTCAGAGAAGCTTGGGTCAGCAACAACACCTGGCAGCTGATTAATGAAAGGAAAGCCCTACACCAGCAGAGGCATGCCACTACCCCAGAGGCCATCAAGGTATATCAGCAGTATGTTGACAAGGACAAGGAGGTGAAACGCAGCGCCCAAAAGGACAAACGAATGTGGCGTGAGGGTAAGGCAGAGGAGGCGGAAGCAGCTGCGGCACGCAATGACATGCGCTCTGTGTACCAAATTGCCAAGAAAATCACCGGCAGCTCTAGAGCTAACTCAGGCCCGGTGAAAGCGAAAGATGGTACGCTGCTTTCCAAGGGTGAAGAAAAGTTAGTCAGATGGGCTGAACATTTCAAGGAAGTCCTCAACCGACCGGAGCCACGTGTGCCAGCAGACACTAAGGAACCTACTAGTTTGTTGCCTATCAATACTGATGACTTCACCGAGAAGGAAGTCCGCATGGCCATCAAAACCCTTAAGAATAACAAGTCACCAGGTATGGATGGCATTTCTGCTGAAATGCTGAAGTCAGGAGGCGAAAGCATGGTCAAGGTCAAGTGGATGGGCCACTTATGTAATCTTGTGTGGAACACGGGTGAAGTCCCAGAAGACTGGAAAAACGGAGCGGTTGTCTGTATCCCCAAGAAGGGCAACCTTGCCGATTGTGACAACTGGAGGGGAGTGACACTTCTCTCCATATCAGGGAAGGTCTATTGTCTGATGATCCTGAACCGCATACGTGGTATGGTAGACCGGGAACTGCGAGAACAACAGGCAGGGTTCCGACCAAAACGTTCCTGTGCAGAGCAGATCTTTACGTTACGCCGCATCATTGAGAGGTACAACGAATTCCAGAGGCCCCTCGCTGTCAGCTTCATCGATTTCTCCAAAGCATTCGATAGCATTCATCGACCGTCACTCTGGAGCATCATGCATGAGTATGGTCTGCCCCAGAAAGTCATTTCGGCAATCAAACAGATTTACGCAAACTCCAAGTGCTGCATACGGACAGAGGATGGTTACAGTGACTGTTAGTAACTGCCTCAATACAAATCTTGAGAAGCTGGGCTTCACAGAAACAGAAGGAACACAACTAGTTAGGAAATTACAAGTACAATCCAAACAGTAAAAATATGTAAAACATTCCAAAAATTCTGCATCTAATAACTACATGTATATTTGTACAGATACAAAGCATATGCACATGCATACATACAACTCAAAACATCCACGCCCACACATACAATAACATCCATATCTACACATGCATGCAGACATACATATCTACCTAGTTGATGTTGTGTAAATTCCAATGAGAGAGTATTGTGTCTATGTTAGAAACCGACTCTCTCTCTATTGGCAAACCTTTGTGAAATTATAAAACCAGAAGAACATACATATATATACATGATGGCTGCCCCCTCGTTGTCGAGTATGGCCATTGCACGATATACCATTATTAATAATTATTAATTAATTCCATAGTGCAATGGCTGTGCGTGAAGAAATTTTTTAAAGTGAGGAAAGACTGTGCACTGAGCCAATCCCACTCTCTGAGCGACAGTAGCTATAACCTGAAAAGAAGTAAAGATCAACATCATCAGTAACTACTGAGCCGCAGGTTTTATATCGGAGTTATCCCAGTTTCCTGAGTTGCCTTCTCCTAGAAGAATTCCCTGACAAATGCTAGGAGTCCTTCACTCCCAGTGGTTTAACCGCGCGATCGGGTGTCCAACCAGATTATTTCTATGTCCCCGCGCATATACATACATATATATATTTAAACACTTTTGGATGGCCGTTGACTCTTATGAGTTCTTCTGCCCTTTGTCAGGTTTTGTTTTTTGTCCTGCAGGGTGTCTAAGATCACCCTCCTCACCAAGTAAACTTGGTGGGGTTGCCGGTTTAGTCGCCGACTACCCGATCATGCGACAGGTTACATGTTACAATTAGTACTCAAGAGTGACCCGACATACATATATACATGATAATGATGGCTACAGCATGATACTCAAGCATGAACATCACAGATGTGTCTTTTGAGTCCTGCTAGGGACTTGCCTATGGCCAGCAATGCTATGATTCGCAGAAAATGTCACGTATCATCGATATCTGTGCTTGAAGCTTTTTTAACTAAAGAAATGTTTTGCACGGGGCCAATCCAACTCTGTGAACATCGAATGCATTTGTCCCCAAAAGAAGAACTGTTCTACATCATTTGATGCAAACGAAGTCGCGGGTTTTATATCTTAATGAAGTCTAGGAGTCTCACGCTCCACAAAAAAACAATCCATCCATCCATCCATCCATCCATCCATCCATACATACATGCATGATGGCTGCGCCCTCGTTATCGAGTATGGCCATTGCACGAAAAAAAACAAACAAAAAATCACAACAACAACAACAACAACAACAACAACAACAACAACAACAACAACAACAACAATAATAATAATTATTATTATTATTTTAGAACCAGTCTGGCCTTGTGCCAAAAGTAGAAACAATTATTTTAGCACCAGTAGAATACAAATATAGACATGACAGAGTTGGCCAATATCTACACTGGGTAATATGTCGGCATTACAAAATCAAAGCTGAAGACAAGTGGTACAACCATCACTTTGAGGCTGTGACTGAAGGAGAAAAAGTAACAATTCTCTGGGACTTTCCTGTACATACTGACAGGGCCATAAAAGCAAATAGACCTGACATCATTATAAAAGATCAACATAACAAGGTCTGTTTTTTTGATAGATATGAGCATCCCATGTGATCACAATATCGCGACAAAAGAATTTGACAAGCTACGAAAATATAAAGATCTGCTTATTGAAATTGAGAAAATGTGGCACCTCAAGGCCGTTACAATACCATGATTGTGGGAGGACTGGGTATGATAAAGAAAGGAACAGAACAATATTTTCGAATGATTCCTGGTTTACCCTCTCTGCACGAGGTGCAAAAAATTATATTGACTGGTACTGCACACATATTGAGAAGAGCACTATCTCTGTAAGATTGATATCACTCCTTGTATTTACATATGCATATGCACATGTGTATATATGTATACTGTGTTTTTTTTAATCAATGTGCTGTATTAACTGGCTTACCAATGCACACTGTAAATTTATTTGCCCTAGGTGTCAGGAAGACATATATCTCAGAAACAATAATAAAAGAGAATAAAAATAATAATAATAATAATAAAATAATAATAATAATCATAATAATAAAATAATAAAAAAGGAGGGCTTATCATCAATCACCTCCTCTTCATGGACGATCTTAAGCTCTTCGGGAAGAGCGAGAAGGAGTTGGATATGCTTGTTGACACTGTCCGTATTTTCAGCAATGATATATGTATGCAATTTGGTATTAGTAAGTGTGGAGTCCTTGTGATGAAGAGGGGTAGGTTGAGCAGAAGTAACGGAATCCAGGTACCAACAGGTGAGATGATAAAGGAAATTGACACTGAAGAAGGATACAAGTATTTGGGTGTTCTAGAGGCTGATGACATCAAGAACAAAAAAAATGAAGGAATTGATAAGAACTGAATACATTCGGAGAGTAAGGAGCGTATTAAAGTCGCATCTGAACAGTAGGAATGCCATAAGTGCAGTAAATTCCCGAGCTGTGTCTATTATTAGGTACAGTGCGGGAATTCTGAGATGGAATGTTGCTGAACAAAAAGAAATGGATAGGAAGACTAGGAAGCTATTGACATGTTCCACAAGAGGAGTGATGTCGATAGACTCTACTTAAGGAGATCTGAAGGTGGAAGAGGTCTTATCAGCATAGAGGACTGTGTTCAGATGGAGAAAAACAACCTACACAAATACGTGACTGATAGTAAGAAGCCATTGCTCAGAACTGTACTGAAGGAGGGGATAATAGACCAGGGGATGTCCAAGGAGGAAATAAGATCAAGGAGAAAGAGCAGCCTTCAGGGAAAATCCCTTTATAGTACCTTCTTTGAGAAAACTGAATTCAGAGATCCACAGACATGGAACTGGTTGAAAAGAGGAGACATTAAAAAGGCTACAGAAGGAATGTTAATGGCTGCGCAGGAGCAGGCCCTCAAAACGAAGTGGTTGAAACACCATATTTACAAGGAGGAGGCTAGCCCACTGTGCAGGATCTGTGGAGAGAGAGAGGAGACTGTGGCTCACATTGTATACGAGTGTAAACACCTAGCCCAGACTCACTATAAGGGCTGGAGACATGATGTGATGGGCAGGGTGATCCACTGGCACCTATGCAAAGTAAACAATTTACCACATTCTGAGAAATGGTATGAGCATAAGCCAGAGTCGGTGATAGAAAACGATCAGGTGAAGGTGCTGTGGGATTTTAGGATACAGACGGACAAGAAACTGGAACACAATAGACCTGACCTGGTGGTTTTGGACAAGGAAAAAAGATCGTGCCTGGTTGTGGATGTGGCCTGCCCATTCGACACGAGAGTGAAAGAGAAGGAGAGGGAGAAAATTAACCGATACCAGGACTTAAAGTGGGAGGTAAAAAGGATTTGGAACTGCCATGAAGTCAAAGTGATCCCGATTGTCATAGGCGCACTAGGTACTATCTCAAAAAGTTTCCAGGGATGGTTAAAGAAAATTGGCCACTTCACGCTTTTTGGAACGCTTCAAAAGGCATGCTTGCTGGGAACAGCAAGAACCCTCCGATACGTCCTGAATATCTGAGGCTGCAGGTAGTGGCTTGATATTCATTTCAACAAACTTTCCAGTTAACTAACATCAATGACTGAGACTCAAAGAACAATAATAATAATAATAATAATAATAATAATAATGATAATAATGTTTTCTTTATTAACCACAAGGGTTTACATAAAGTAGACATTAAGGACAGTACAGGACAATACAGGACGGTACAAATGGGCATTTCTGCGTGTAAAAAAAACAGAGGTTGAAATAAAATAACAAAGAAAAATTCCCCAATAGGGGGGAGACTTCCGAGGGACATTTGTGGAGAAAGCCCATTAAAAGACCACAGTGGCCTTGACCACCAGGGCAAGTGCCCTCTCCCAGTTTTCCACCTTTAATTTACAGACACATACTCAGAGAAGGCCCATTCATTCGGGCCATACTTGCTTCTCTCACCCATCTTTCAACAAAATGCTGGGAAGAGAGCACTTCCCTCTCTACCCTGATTTTCCTTTTCAAATGAAATTTGAAAAAGTTAATCAGGGCATCACCGAAGAGGTAAGTGCTCGTCTTCAGCCCTTTCAAACGTGTCCACCATACTATCTCTTTCGCCATGGCCACCAGACAGATAAAAACTGCCTGCCCTTCCAGGCTAAAGGAAGGGGCGGGGCAATCCTCACGATGGACTCAGCTGATAGCCGGATCCGTCCTACACGTGACAGCAGGTGTTCGACATAAACCCACAAGTCAGCAATGCTCGGACACTGGACGAGTGCGTGCAGGATGGTTTCGTCGCCCTGTGCGCATCTCGGACATGCCCGGCTGACGGCACCTCCATGCCTGTAAAGTTTATCCCGAACTGGCAAAGCACCCCGGTAGCACTGCCAGGCCAGGGATTTCTGGAAGTTGTCCATAGGCCCCGGCCCGAAAGTCCTTCCGAAGAGATTGGCTAGTTGATTTTCGTCGACGCCTAGAGTTTCTCCAAGTACGTCGTCGCTCTTCCCCTCCACTAATCCCCTATAGAACGCCAAGGTGGAGTTTCCACCGATCACATTGCCCGATTGGTCGAGGGCTGTGAGCGCCTGAAGACATTCCAGTCTCCAAGCGCTCCCTCTCGGTCTTCGCTTGACCCAGGACTGCAGCTCCGTCAAGGAGACGAGCTGGGGAAAAACGCGGCTAGCAAACGGCGACCACACCTGATCACCGTCGAGGAAGAGGTGGAGATGTCGTAGCCTGAGCGCGTGTCTGCGCATCCTCAGCCACGGCATGCCCTGCCCTCCACGTAGCGGGTGTTGACAGCAGATGGACCGCCTGACCATCGGAGCGCGTCCCTTCCACAAGAAGCGAAAGAGCAAACGCTCCAGCGCAGTCAGGCGGGGCTTAGGACAAAGTACGACGGTCAGGCGGTAGTAGATGACGGACGCGATGTACGCGTTAGCCACCTCCGCTCGACCTTTCAGGGATAGCTTCCTCTCGGCCCATTTCTGGGTGAGAGAAGCCACCCTGCTCGTCACCTCGTCCCAGTTTTTGTCCGTCTGGAGGTCTGGACCGAACCAGACCCCTAGCAATTTAACCGGTCCGTCCGTCCAGCGCCCGACGACGCTGTTGGACGGCATGGACCTGCCTCTCCAGGTGCCGAGCTGCAGGCCCACTGACTTTTCCTGGTTGATCATTGCTCCTGTCACCGCTTCGTATTCTCTTAGTGTAGTGCCGATCGCCTCGATGTGTTTGGCGTTCGACACCACTACGGTGACATCGTCGGCATATGCTGACACGGATCTTCCGCATCCTAGTTCGCGCGGGACCCCACTCAACGTCTCCAGTTTGTGCAGTAATGGCTCGAGAGTCAATACGTACAATAGGGACGAGAGGGGACATCCTTGGCGGACCGAGCGCATGATGTTGAACGGTTCCGAAAGGTGACCGTTCACTCTCACTACAGAGCAGATGTCGCTGTGCATGGCAGCGATCCAGCCTCTGAAGACGGGCCCAAAGCCAGCCGCCCTCAGGACTGCCGCTAGGTAACGATGGTCGACCCTATCGAAGGCTTTCGACTGATCTAAATTGATCAAAGTCCCACCCGTGCCAGGTTCCCTAGCTACCCTCTCTACGATGTATCGCATGAGGTGGAGGTTGTCGTGGATGGATCTGTCGGGAATGGTGCATGTCTGTGCCTCTCCCACCAGACCACCAACGACAAGCGCCAACCTCTTTGCTAGCACCTTGGCCAAAATCTTGAACTCTGTGTTTAGCAGAGTTATGGGCCTAAAATTATCTATGTTATCCCCCTTGTTTGGATCCTTTCTCAGCAGCGCCACCGCTCCTCGGCTCACACAGCTGGGAATTCTCCCGTTCTGTTGCCAGTTGCAGTAGACGTCCGCCAAGAGGCCTCCGAACAAGTTTGGCATTTGTACGTAAAGTTCATAGGGCAGACCATCCAAACCAGGCGATTTACCCCTTGTGCAACTAGTCATTGCATCCCGTACTTCAGCGGTTGTTATCGGCTTTTCGCAACACTCCGCCTCAGTGGCCGAAAGCCGCGGCAGTCTGTCGAGGTAGACACTAAAGTCCATCCCTCGATCCGGCCCGCCACTGCCCCCGAACAGTTGAGCGAAGTGTCGCTGAAAAGCTTCACACATTTGCCCGGGATCGAGTAGCATGCGCCCGTCGTGGTCCACCAAAGACCGGATCGTGGCTTTGTTGCCACGACGCGCCTCCGCCACTCGGGCCCATTGAACGGCTTTCGTCCCCTCGTGTCTGAGAGCACGAACCCTAGCTCTGACAACTCAGCCTTCGTGCTTTGCATTGAAGAATTGGTCAAGGGCCAATTTCGCCGCAAGTACGTCGGTCGCGATGCCTTTGCTAAGCGCCTCATCTAATTTTCTAACTAATTCTCCCTCTGCTCTATTTTTCTCTATTGCTAAAGTCTTACTAAACCTAATGGACTCTATTCTAATTGCTCTTTTCAGAGCAAACCACCACCTGTTGTTGACGATGGCCCCGTCAACGCCCGCTTAATTAGTTCGCTAATCCGGTCTCTGTAGGCCTTGCGCGCTGGTAAGGACGCGTTTAGCTTCCAGTAGCCGCGTCCTCGTCTATGAAGCCTATCTAAGTCAAGCACACAGATCACGAATTTGTGGTCCGTGTAGCTGACTATCTTGAATTGTGGACAGCCTATGCTAGACCTATCTATTTCCCTACAAAATACTTTATCTAGATATGATCTGGATGACCCTATGCGATTTGTCCAAGTCCACATTGGTACATTCGGGAAATCCATTCGGTACCTGTCAGACAGTTCAAAACGCCCGAGCAGGTTGGTGAGACTCTTGCACCCTCCTTCCCTATCCACTAATCCCACACAATCCCAGCGTGCATCTAAGATCCCGTTCCAGTCGCCCACTAACACTAAAGAGCGGGACGTTCCAAGAAAGGTCTCCAAACGCCGGAAGAAATCAGGCCGCCCTGCTCCTATCGGGGCATAGACGGCCACTAACCTGAAAGCTTGCCCCTCTCCGCTGGTCACGTCCAGCACCACCAACTTACCTTCTGGGTCCAGGAAGATGGCCCGTATGGCAAGACCCAAACCTCTCCGAAAAAGCACAGCAACTCCTCCCCCCGATCCCGGACGGGTGGGAGATGCGTACACATCGTAGCCGCCGAAGATCGGTGCAAAGGCCCGTGCTTCGGAGATTCTGGTCTCGCTGATGGCCACTACATCTATGTTTAGTGACCTGAGGTCGTTGAGCAGGTGGCCCTGCTTCCATGACGAGTCCAAGCCACGCGCATTTATGCTGCCTATTCTGAGTGAGGTCATGTTGAAAAGGAGTGGAAAAGATGGGAAAGACCACTTACCTTACTTCTCGAAGGGGAAGGACGGTTTTTCCATCCTTTTCACTGCTTGTGGCCTCCTCAGGAAGGATGTCCTTATAAATCCTCCTGGAGAGTGCTTGTCGGAAGTCTCCGATGTCTTTGGGGAATTTTTGTTTTAGTGTCATGTACGTTTTCTGTGTGATGCGAGTGATTTGTATGTGTGGAGGTGGTGTGAATTTTGGGGTTGTTGTGTAGTCTTTTTCTGTGATGCTGGTGTTGTGTTGGATGTAGTGTAATAATTGCTTGTTGTTCACATTTAATGCTGTGTAGTGTGTATCGTTTTGGTTGTTTTGTTTTGTTTGCGTTTGTTGTGGGTTTGTTTCTGTTTCGCATTTTGGTGACTTTTGTGGTGTAGGTGATGGTGGTGTTGGGGTTAATGATGGTGATGGTGTTGGTGTTTGGGTTGATGGGGTTGGTGATGCTGGTGTGGATGGTGGTATATCTGTCCTAACTTTTTTGTTTCTTAATTTATTTGTTTCCCTCTGTATTTTGTTTTTGGAGGGGGAAGGAAGAGAATTTTTTCTTTTTTGGTTTCTTTTTTTTTTTCCGGATATCGTTTCCCACTCCTCGTCGTCACAATCTGTCTCCAGTTGTGATAGGCCGGGGAGTGGAAAATCCTCCACAGGCGTTAGTTTTGGTTGTGGCGTGGTGGATGGTGTAGGCACTGGTGCTAGTTCTGAAGCGTTGGGTGGTGGTGGTGTTGGTTTTGCTGGTGGTGGTGGTGGTGTTGGTTTTGCTACTGTTGCTGGGGTTGTTGCTGTTACAGTTGCTTCTGTTGTTGCTGCTACAGTTGTTGCTGCCATCTCTGCTACTGGTGGTGTTGATGGTTGTGTCACTGGGGTGGGTAGGAGAGGTGGCCTCAACCTTTTAGCCTGAGGGCAGAAAGCGCTTAGGTGGGTTCCTTCACCACAAACGACACACCTAGATCTTCTGCCCTCGACAATTACCGTGAGGTGGCTGTCGTCAGTGAGGTCTATTACCTCTGGGATCTCCTCAATGCTTTTTTGGTCCGCTTGGATCAGGAGCTCCATCCCAGATCCGGACCAGTTCTCCTGCTTTTCTTTTGCTATTGCTATTATTTTTGTGTTGGCTTCGATGCCGGCGAGGACGGCCGCTATTAGCCAGGGAATTTCGATGGCCGGTGGAACGTGGGTCACCCTGATCTTTACGAGTCTCTGGCCACAATAGCTTGGGACGAGTGTGAAGTCGTCATTTCTTAATGGGGCCATGGTGTGTTCTCTAGCCTCCTCTGTTGTTTCAAAGAACACGTCCACGGTTCCATACTTTTGCCCACGTCTGATGTGGGTTTTTCTTGCCCACACATGTCCCAAAGCTTTTTGGATTTGGGACTCAGATGCCCGTTCCACTCGGCGCGATTTTACATTTATTGTTCTATACGACACGGTGCATAGGCGCCGATGCTCCATTTTATTAGGTGGTGGTGGGGGGGGGGGGGGTGAGGCTGACCCTGTACCCATCTTTCTTTACCATTTGTTTGGCATTTTCTAAATCCTCCTGAGTTACCGTAAATGCTTCGAACTGTTTTGCTACTCTGGCGAAACTGAGGGTCGGTTTTATAATGTCATTGTTGTTGTTGTTGCTATCGTTATTTGTGTTAATATTAATTTTAGTTTCAGTTGTGGTGGTGGTGACGTCAGTCGTCTTTGGTGGGGAAGAGTCCATTTTGCTTGATTTCATTTCGACATCACGAGTTAATTTATTTTTTTCTTCTTTTGTTTCTGTTGTCGCGGTGGTGGTGGGGGTGGTGGTTGTCGCGGTGGTGGTAGTGGTGGAGGCTTTAACACCTGCAGTCATTGGTAATGGCGGGAAATGAATGTCTGCCTGAGACAAATTTAAAATATTGCTACTGCTTATATTTTTTTTGTGTTGGCAAATGTAGTAACATTTACAATGGTGGTGTCGGTGTGAGGTGTTAATTTGTGAGGAAGGCTTTCAGCTGCTTGGTGCAGAGGTAAATTAGCCATTTTTTTTCAAAGAAATTTTTGATAATAATAAAAGTTTAAATTTTGGGCACAAGGCCCCAATCTTTTTGGGTGTCCTTTTCGGAAAACAATGTATGTGCGCTTATAAACAGTTAACAATAAAATTTTCCATAAATGACAATTTTTAACAAACGGAAATAACAAACCTTTGCGGAGCTCACGATGATACGATTTACTACGTAGGTCGCCAATAATAATAATAATAATAATAATAATAATAATAATAATAATAATAATAATAATAATAATAATAATGCTTATTCATTTTTGGGTTTTTTTCTGCCTGTGTGTTTGTTTGTTTAGTTGTGTTCGTCTACAGCGTGGTGATAATGCCACACAAGAGCCAAGTGGAGCGGCGCAACCACCGGAGACGGTGAATCCACAGATGGTTATGTAACCATACATTCGCCAATCCTCGATAAGAGTGTTTAAATATCGAACCTAAACAGTTCGAATAACGGTGAAATGGAGACTAGAACGTCATGTGACAGACTCTCACCCAACAGGTGCTCCCTGGCTCAGCAGCAGGAACCTGGCTGTCAACCAAATACTTCTGGTGTCGGAGGAAGAAGAAGAAGGAAAGGGACCAGAACCAACTGGACGAAAGAATTGAATAGAACTGTTATGCAATGTTACCTGAAAAGTAACCCCAAGGAGAGGGGCTATAGGAGACGGATGCATAACATCTGGAACGAGATTGGTCTATTTAAATTAGATGAACAAAAATTGGCCGGGCAGGCTCGGGTAATAAGAACTAATGGGTGGATAAGCGAGCTGGAACTGGAGGAACTGAGCAGAGAGATTAGCTTGGAGATGGAGGGTGGAGTATGCCAGGCAAACGAGCCAGTGGGAAATGAAGGTGAAGAGGTCGAGAGAACGGATGAACCACCCGAAGCAGACAATGATCTGAATACTGAGATAAATAATACCTGGAACAGGTACGGCCACTGAGGAGATGAATGCTGACGGGCTAGGACAAGATTCGGTTGACATCCTAAATTTAGTGGTAGATGAATTGAACAATGATAGTGGGAGACCTATGAACCTAAGATTTGTAGACAGGAAAAAGTTAAAAGAAACAACAGCTAAGGTAAACAAAGTCATCCCATACCTTGAGGCGAGGAGCCTTCACCAGTGCAACAATATCCTCAAAGCAACAGCAAATACGGTGAGGAAACTACTTGGTATAAAAGCGAGAGGAAACAACAGACAAGAAAGAGCAGAGCCTTGGTGGAAGAAACGACTGAGTGGTCAAATCAGGGAAATGAGAAATGACATTGGAAAGCTTGAGTCACTACTGAATGGGACACTAAAAAACATAGGCACTAAAAATAGACTGGAAATAAAGTACAAAACTAGGAGTAAAAAGCTAAATATTATCATAGAGGAACTGAAGCAACGCATTGTAGCAAAGAGTGCAAAAATCAGGCGATACGAGAACAGAGTCAGTCAGTATAAACAGAACCGCATGTTCGACAACAACCAGAAGATGCTGTTTGGACAGCTTGAGGGGAAAGAAAGAGGCAACGACTTGATCCCTGAGGCGGAACAAACTAAAACATTCTGGAGAGGAATATGGGAGCAGGATGTTAGACATAATGACCAGGCAGGGTGGATTGAGACAGTACAGAGGGAGATCGGTGAGCAGGCACACCAACAAACTGATTTGAGTATCACAGTTGAAACTCTTAAGGGGCAGGCCAAAAAACTAACCAACTGGAAATCACCAGGCCCAGATGGTGTGCAGGGGTATTGGATTAAAAATTTAACATCCCTCCACCCGAAATGACAACCATGTTCAATGACTGCTTGATGTCAGGTGAGGTACCAGAGTGGTTGACAAATGATACCACAGTTCTGATAATGAAATACCGAATCAAGGGTAATGATGTTACCAACTATAGACCTATCACATGTCTGTCTGTAATGTGGAAACTGTTGACGAGCATTGTGTCTGAGGAAATCTACCATCACCTCCACACAAACAACTTGTTACCGGACGAACAGAAAGGATGCCGAAAGAAGTCACGTGGTACAAAGGACCAGTTACTTATTGATAAGATGGTAATGGGGAATTGCAGGAGGAGACACACTGATCTTGCCATGGGATGGATAGACTACAGAAAGGCATTTGACATGGTGCCTCATTCTTGGATCACCAAAAGCCTGAAGATCTTCAAGGTGGCAGATAACATCAGACAGTTGCTGGGCAGGAGTATGAGGTCCTGGGAAACAGAGTTGACATCAACTGGAGAATCCTTGGGAAGCGTGAAGATCAAGAGAGGTATCTTCCAGGGAGATAGCCTGTCCCCTCTGTTGTTTGTCCTTGCTCTGATGCCCCTGACCATTATGCTGCGAAAAGTGAGAGCAGGATACAAGTTGGGAAAGGGAGAGCTTACCATCAATCACCTCCTCTTCATGGACGATCTTAAGCTCTTCGGGAAGAGGGAGAAGGAGTTGGATGTGCTTGTTGACACTGTCCGTATTTTCAGCAGTGATATATGTATGCAGTTTGGTATTAGTAAGTGTGGAGTCATTGTGATGAGGAGGGGTAGGTTGAGCAGAAGTAACGGAATCCAGATACCAACAGGTGAGATGATAAAGGAAATTGACTCTGAGGAAGGAGACAAGTATTTGGGCGTTCTGGAGGCTGATGGCATAAAGAACAAAAAAAGGAAGGAATTGTTAAGAACTGAATACATTCGGAGAGTAAGGAGCGTATTGAAGTCACATCTGAACAGCAGAAATGCCATAAGCGCAGTAAATTCCCGAGCTGTGTCTATTATTAGGTACAGTGCGGGAATTCTGAGATGGAATGCTGCTGAACAAAAAGAAATGGATAGGAAGACTAGGAAGCTATTGACTATCTACAACATGTTCCACAAGAGGAGTGATGTCGATTGACTCTACCTAAGGAGATCTGAGGGTGGAAGAGGTCTTATCAGCATAGAGGACTGTGTTCAGATGGAGAAAAACAACTTACACAAATACGTGACTGATAGTAAGGAGCCAATGCTCAGAACTGTACTGAAGGAGGGGACAATAGGCCAGGGGATGTCCAAGGAGGAAATAAGATCAAGGAGAAAGAGCAGCCTTCAGGGAAAATCCCTTCATAGTACCTTCTTTGAGAAAACTGAATTTAGAGATCCACAGACATGGAACTGGTTGAGAAGAGGAGACCTCAAAAAGGCTACAGAAGGAATGTTAATGGCTGCGCAGGAGCAGGCCCCCAAAATGAAGTGGTTGAAACACCATATTTACAAGGAGGAGGCTAGCCCACTGTGCAGGATCTGTGGAGAGAGAGAGAAGACTGTGGCTCACATTGTATCCGAGTGTAAACACCTAGCCCAGACCCACTATAAGGGCTGGAGACATGATGTGATGGGCAGGGTGATCCACTGGCACCTGTGCAAAGTAAACAATTTACCACATTCTGAGAAATGGTATGAGCATAAGCCAGAGGCGGTGATGGAGAACGATCAGGTGAAGGTGCTGTGGGATTTTAGGATACAGACGGACAAGAAACTGGAACACAATAGACCTGACCTGGTGGTTTTGGACAAGGAAAAAAGATCGTGCCTGGTTGTGGATTGGCCTGCCCATTCGACACGAGAGTGAAAGAGAAGGAGAGGGAGAAAATTAACCGATACCAGGACTTAAAGTGGGAGGTAAAAAGGATTTGGAACTGCCATGAAGTCAAAGTGGTCCCGATTGTCATAGGCGCACTAGGTACTATCTCAAAAAGTTTCCAGGGATGGTTAAAGAAAATTGGCCACTTCACGCTTTTTGGAACGCTTCAAAAGGCATGCTTGCTGGGAACAGCAAGAACCCTCCGATACGTCCTGAATATCTGAGGCTGCAGGTAGTGGCTTGATATTCATTCCAACGGACTTTCCAGTTAACTAACATCAATGACTGAGATTCAAGGAATAATAATAATAATAATAATAATAATAATAATAATAATAATAATAATAATGTTCCACAAGAGGAGTGATGTCGATAGACTCTACCTAAGGAGATCTGAGGGTGGAAGAGGTCTTATCAGCATAGAGGACTGTGTTCAGATGGAGAAAAACAACCTATACAAATACGTGACCTATAGTAAGGAGCCAATGCTCAGAACTGTACTGAAGGAGGGGACAGTAGGCCAGGGGATGTCCAAGGAGGAAATAACATCAAGGAGGAAGAGCAGCCTTAAGGGAAAATCCCTTCATAGTACCTTCTTTGAGAAAACTGAATTTAGAGATCCACAGACATGGAACTGGTTGAGAAGAGGAGACCTCAAAAAGGCTACAGAAGGAATGCTAATGGCCGCGCAGGAGCAGGCCCTCAAAACGAAGTGGTTGAAGCACCATATCTACAAGGAGGAGGCTAGCCCACTGTGCAGGATCTGTGGAGAGAGAGAGGAGACTACTGGCTCACATTGTGTCCGAGTGTAAACACCTAGCCCAGACCCACTATAAGGGCTGGAGACACGATGTGATGGGCAGGGTGATCCACTGGCACCTGTGCAAAGTAAACAATCTACCACATTCTGAGAAATGGTATGAGCATAGGCCAGAGGCGGTGATGGAGAACAATCAGGTGAAGGTGCTGTGGAATTTTAGGATACAGACGGACAAAAAACACAATAGACCTGACCTGGTGGTTGTGGACAAAGAAAAAAGATCGTGCCTGATTGTGGATGTGGCCTGCCCGTTCGACACGAGAGTGCAAGAGAAGGAGAGGGAGAAAATTAACCGATACCAGGACCTAAAGTGGGAGGTGAAAAGGATTTGGAACTGCCATGAAGTCAAAGTGATCCCGATTGTCATAGGCGCACTGGGGACTATCTCCAAAAGTTTCCAGGGATGGTTAAAGAAAATCGGCCCCTTCACGCTTTTTGGAACGCTTCAAAAGGCATGCTTGCTTGGAACAGCAAGAATCCTCCGATACGTCCTGAATATCTGAGGCTGCAGGTAGTGGCTTGATATTCAATCCAACGGACTTTCCAGTTAACCAACATCAATGACTGAGATTCAAGGAATAACAATGACAATAATAATAATAATAATAATAATAATGATAATAATATATATATATATATATATATATATATATATATATATATATATATATATATAGTAATAATAATAAATTTGAAGACTAAAATCCAAAGAGGGCTCGATAAGGATAAATATATATCAAATATATAAGAACCGTAGAGCAAATATTTATTAAAATAACAGATTAAGTTTAAGCAAGGAATCGCTGCTTTCACCCTTAACGGGATCTTCTGAAACTAATAAAGTAAATCTGTGAACGCAGAAGTGAATATTTCAAAAAACGTTGCAACCGGATGAAGACAGGAAGACGATACTTTGGTTCGTGGAAACGTTCCCTGGCAAAGAACGAAAAAAAAACCCGAAGATAATACGTCATTATTTGGAGCGAGGAAAACAATTACAGGCAAAGACAAAACCATGTTTATGGTATAAAAAGTCGTAGACTAATATTCTACCAGATAGAAAAATGCGTACAGCAAAAAAAAGTAATATTGTTGGAATATAAACCTTTAAAAATACAGGACAAGAAACTAAAATAAAACTTTAAAAGAATAGGACAAGAAACTAAGATAAAACTTTAAAAGAATAGGACAAGAAACTAAGATAAAACTTTAAAGAATTGGACAAGAAATAAAAAATTTTACAATAATATTAGTGGCAAAATTTCTTTGGGTAAAAAATCGAGTTCCACATTCATAGGCTCTGGGTTCCACATTCAGAGGTCGTCGTCAGACCGGGGGGATCATTTGATCCTGGTTTGAACACCAATTGGGCCATAACCATACCCCTATTTCATCATTCGGCCACACGCCTCATGTGTCATGCATAATGTGAATGGACCCATGGGCCCATGAGCACAGATCTTGAGCAGCAGCGGACGGTCTTGTCGTCCCGCTCATCCTTGATCTTGACCAACCCGTCCATCTTCTCCTTGCATCTTGTCCTTGAGTTCAAGTCCGGCAGTCCAGATGAATGCGTGCCACAGCTTTCTGGTACAGGAAGGGGGAGCAGGAGGACTGGAGGGATGACGGGACAGAGGGAGGGAGGACCGGTGGTTGAGGGAGGTGCCGTAGTCGGTGGTCAGAGTCGACATCTTGTCCCGGTCGTCTTCTCCATTTTTGTCTGGTGTTGCGGGACCAGAAGTGCATTCTTGGAGGAGACCTGCAGCTGCATCGGCCAATTCTTCTTGCAATGGTCATTCTGACGGAGCAGGACTGCTCAGCCAACCAACCCCAACCAGAACCAACCGCTCAGGGGCAACGCACAATGAGAGCATGACAATTATTATGCACTAATCAAGAAGATACTGGGGCATAGCAAAGGAAACGAATAAAAAAAATTTGCCACTAATATTATTGTAAAATTTTTTATTTCTTGTCCAATTCTTTAAAGTTTTATCTTAGTTTCTTGTCCTATTCTTTTAAAGTTTTATCTTAGTTTCTTGTCCTATTCTTTTAAAGTTTTATTTTAGTTTCTTGTCCTGTATTTTTAAAGGTTTATATTCCAACAATATTACTTTTTTTTGCTGTAAGCATTTTTCTATCTGGTCTACTATTTTTTAAGGCAATGCAAGCAACAACTATCTAATAATTAAATGATCATAGTGAATTACTGACAAGTGATTGATTGACATTTTAAAGTTCTTTTGAGTATAATTGCAATCTAGTTGAGGCAACTGGCTTAATGACAAAGCTAGTAAATCATGAATGCATTTGAGATGATTAGTGCATAATAGTGAATTGGTGAAACTTGTGCATTTCAATGGTGTTACAACAATAGATGTAAGTTATATAGTAGTAATACTTTATCATTTTAACTTTTTAGAATGGACAAAAACCCATGCAAAGAAATGACTTTGACTGCAGTGATTCTCTCAAATTTACTTACAAAGCAAAACGTGGTCAAATACCTTATCATCTCTGATAAAATGCCCATTGAATCACTGAAAATCGGATGCATGGAATTCCTCATAAAATGCACCTATGAATCGGAAGCCATCACATATATCAATGGATATAGGGAGTTGTTCACACTGGAAGACCATCACTTCATTTGTGACTTCATCAGTTATCTCCACGATTATCTCAGACACCCAATGCCATTGATGAGAGGTGATCCAATGTGTGAGCATGTAACTAATCTTATAGAAGTTGTTATCGACCACCTGGCTTTTAGTGACATTTGACTGATTTGACTGATAATGATGTATTTTTAAAAATTATGTGTACATTCTTGTTACTATTTTAAGGCAATGCAAGCAACAACTATTTAATAAAATTTAAATTTAAAAATGACCATTGTGCATTACTAGTATGATTACATTTTATTAAGTCACAAAATTAGTCAGTCAGCCATAGAACAAGGATCAGGTGGCAAAAACATTGGCAAAAATTTGTGTCAATTTAAGATTTCCAACATTGTTCAAATGAATCATATCTGGTTTGAAGTCAGATTTGTCAAATTTTGACCAATTTTCAATGTTGTGAAGATTGGGCAAGTTCAATTTTTGAATCATTTCTTTCATGCAGTAATTAAACTTTTCCAAACGAGAATTTCTCTTGCCCAACTCATTTTTATTTTCAATTACACTTTGTGGACGTGGAATGACACCACTGTAGAAAATGGGTGTACAGTGGTGCTTTTCCGCTATTTTCTGTAGCCTTGCAAAGAGACTCTTGCCCTGTTTTTCCGGTTTTGTGCCTCGAATGGGCACTTTGTCCTTAATTTACAAATAAATGATTAATAAAAAATACTTGGGCAAAAATTATTGTATTACTTTGCACAGCTTTGTAGTGCCAACGGTGCGACGAGGATTCAGATCATTAGAGCCGACATGAACCACCATTACTTTCACAAAAGGACAACAGATAACAACGTTTTTTGTCCTGCAGGGTGTCCAAGATCACCCTCCTCACCAAGTAAACTTGGTAGGGTATTTTTGTTGGTATGATAAGTAAATACATTTGAATTAATATTTTTATACCTTCTGGTCATTCGATTTCGCCACATTTCTAATTATTGAATCACCCACAATATACTTGAATTGTGGATGATTTTTATTCAAAAGTGCACGGACGACCATTAAACAACGGCCATGGAGATTTGTACCATTCCCATTAAATCCTCGCCCCCAAATTGGATTAGGGGTGTCATCGACCAATTGTTGCTACAAATATTCAAGAAATGAGCTAGATTCAAATGGTTTTTCCCTCAAAAAACGTTTTTTTTTTACCGTTTTTTACTGGTTTTTAATGGTAAAAAAACCGTTTGTAACTTTTTTGGGAAACTTTTTCAAGTCTGGTAAAAAACGGTTTTTTAACCGTTTTTTACTGGTTTTTTAATGGTAAAAAAACCGTTTGCAACCCTAGTCACATGTACATACAGTCCCCGTGTCACGAAGTTTTGATGCCAGTAGAGGATCATTTTCGAATTTCATTGACAACAGTACCACCATGAGATCAAACTGGATTGATTCCCATTTGAAATCTCTCTCTTTGCAGAAAGTTGACAATCTATCAAAAAATAGCATTGTAAACTTTAATCAAATATGTATGAAGTGAAATTTTGGTCTGGTTGTTGTCATCGGTGTTTCGCAGAGATGCCGGCACGAACAAAGGTGTCAGTGACACAAAGTTGTCCGCTTGAACAAAGGTGTCGGTCCGACAAAGGTGTCAGTCAGACAGACAGTCAGACAGTGTCACAGTCGGTGCGACAAAGCGATCGATGCGATTAAAAAAAATTTAACTCAAATGTTTACCTATATTTTAGCAAACTATTGATAGATTGGTACAAAAAATAGCTTTTATAATAAACATAAATTTTTAACGAAATATTTAAAAAGCATTTTAGCAGTGAAAAGTGAAGTAATGTTTCACACTGACGCAAGTAGGGCCGTTCAGAAATGACGTAGTCAATTAGGAGGAGGGGATTCAGCGATTTGACTACATTTGACTAACGTAATCACAATCACAAGAGTTCCGCCGAAAAAAATTCGTCATTTCTGGATGACCCCGTAGAGAGAGAGAGACTCGTAATTACCCCCCCTTGTTATCTCGGGTCGATTCTCATAGATGCATCAAATGCACACAGCGTCACGCTTACTACTGACTCACTTGAACACAAGATTTATCAGCAAACTTTGATTATAAACTTTTTCCCGCTGGACCAAATTTCTAGATTTTTAAGGCAAAAGATGCGTAATGATCTACTGTTCATGCTCATATAAGTTTTATCTCAGTTAAATAAAGTAGAGCCGCGCTGTACTGTCGTAAACAGACGATTGACAACGAAAACACGACCACAACAATATTACTAAACGGACTACCGTCCGTTTAGGATTAGGTGGTTCGTGGAGACGTTCTCTGGCAATGAACGGAAAAAACGAAGATAATACGTCTTCTGCAACGTTTTTCGAAATATTTACTTCTGCGTTCACAGATTTATATTTTTAGTTTCAGAAGATCCCGTTAAGGGTGAAAGCAGCGATTCTTTGCTTAAACTTTAATCTAATATTTTACTCTCTTAGGTGATTCATAGAGACGTTCTCTGGCAATGAACGAAAAAAAAAGAAAATAAAACGTCATATGTGGAGCGTGGAGAACAATTGCACGCAAAGACAAAACCACGCAAATGGTATAACTGAAGTCGTAGACTAAAATTCTAACAAGGAACCCGAATGATTCTCGGCTTCAGAGTTAAGAATAAAGTAAATAAAATACAGAGGTAATTGAAATTAAATAAATACATACACACAGACGCAAAACTCACGTATACACATAACCAAAAGCATATGTACCAGAATATATAAAATATACGCCATAACATATACAATCAAATATACGTACGAGAAAGTATACGTACCTTCACAAAACATACAGGTAATATATACTTACCTATACAAATAAGTAAAGGTATAAACATAACATATACTTAGCTACCACATCAAGATGTAAAATATCCGCGTATAGATCCGTTAGGGTATAATGTGGGGCTGTAATACAGGAAAGTTTTGTGCAATTTATGTTTACAAGCCGAAATTGCCTCAGATTTTTTGTTTAAGATGTGGTCTGTGGCGTAGAGTATTTCCAGGGCCTCAGCGGCGCAGAGGTCACATGGTCTTTTATTTCCTTTATACGATCTAGCCCTAGCTAGGATCTCCCAGTGTAACTTATATTGGGTGTGGTTGTCTTTTAGACTCCAGATATAAGCTGAAAGTGACGTCATATTCCTTCTTAGAGGGTAACGAAAAGAATGGGTATGCATGTAAAGACGCTGCTTGAATCTATTGGCGGTTAACCCTATGTAGGCCCTACGGGACGTGAGTGTTTCAACCTTACATTTGTAGACAATGTTACTAGAGAGGCACTTCCCGGATAGGGGCAATCAACCCGATTCCTACAATTACAGTTAGTACTAACTACAGGGTTGCACGTGTTCCTACGGCTAGGTAGTTTAGCTAAATTAGAAGCTGTGATGTTAGGAGTCGTAGAGTAAGAAATTTTAATAGTATTTCTATTAAAAATTTTACTATATTTATGTGTAGGGGGAAAATGCTTCGTAATAAGGGATAGAAAGATCTTAGCTAATGGCGTGGCCACCTCCATATTATATGGTGGATTATACCATATAATGCGTCGGGATCTATTTCTTCTAAGTCTATTCTCGTACTCTGTATATGCTACCTTATCGACAAATCCACTCCGAGCAAGAGCTTCATTGTAATAAGTGGAATGGTCGTTGAAAATATGCTCGTTAGTAGATAGACGGGAAAGCCTCAAAGAAACGTTTCTTACCAGGTTCTTGGTTATGCTGGCAGGATGGTTAGAATGCTTACTTATGTAATTAAGCGTATCATTCGGCTTTCTATACGGGTAATACAAGCCATTCGATAAATTGAGGGTAACGTCGAGGTAATTAACCACCGAGAGGTTGGCCTCAACCTGTATAGAGAGGCTGAAGCCTTTAAAGAAGGCTGTGAGTTCTTTTCTGAACCTGTTGCAAGCACGTGCGCCGCACTTAGTCAGAGTCTCGCACAGACGCTGCATGTCAGCGCCATAGGAGGACCTTCGCCGTCTGGAAATGCAACAGTAATGCCCTTCCTCACATCCCGCTTTACTTTCTCGTATGCGATTCGAGATGCCCCAAAGGCAACTTTTCCCTCATATACAGTCTTTCTCCATTTATTACGATCAGCAGCAATATTTTCCCATGTATCAACAGAGATGTTAGCGTCTTTCAAAGAGGCTTTCAACGAATCCTCATACCTCTTTTTTGGTTTATGTGGAGGTCGTTTCCCTTTAACTAACTCTCCATAAAAGAGTTGTTTTGGTATTCTAGAATCCTTCATCCTGGCAAGGTTACCACTCCAACGGAGTCTTTGCTTAAGTACAAGAGCCTCTATACTGTCACACAGAGAGATTTCCAAAATCTCGACATCACTGATGTGGTCCCTCCAGTGAACGCCATGGATCCATCTGAGACACATCTGATGGAAACGCTCCAATTGCTTAAGGTGGTGTCGATATGTGACCCAGGTCTCGCAGGCATAAAGAAGAGAAGTGAGCACACATGCCTTGTACACCTTTACCTTTGTCTTCTTGCATATGTCTCGCCGACCCCAGAGTCGCCTCTCTAGCTTTCCGAAAGCATCACTTGCTTTCCTAATCCTGAGTGGAATTTCATTATCAAGGTTGCTGTATCGATTGACAGTGCTTCCCAGGTAGACAAACTGATCAACCACTCCAAGTCGTTTACCATACACATACACATAGATATTTGGCTCACCACTGTACTGCTTACCAGGGGCAGGCTGGTACATGACGACGGTTTTCTTGAGACTGACAGTCAATCCTAGGGCAGTGAAAACATCAGAAAAAGCATTCAAAATGTGTTGCATATCACTCTCTGTGTGCGCTACAAGATCGCAATCATCTGCATACAAGAAGTTTCTTATGATTGATGTAAATACTTTTGATTTTGCAGCAAAGCGCCTGATGTTAAATATGCTGCCTGAGGTTCGATATCGGATGTAAATACCATGCTCGCAATTCCTGAATGCAATATAGAAAACCATTGCAAAGTATATGGCAAACAGGGTCGGTGCTGGAATATCTTCCTGTTTCACTCCATTTTTCACTGACATGTTACCTCTGACATTAACCCAAGCCTTCATGTCGTCATGGAAAGACCTAACCAAAGCAAGGAACTTATCAGGCCAACCAAGTTTCTGGAGAACCTTCCGTAATGCATTTCTGTTAACAATATCGAAAGCTTTTGTCAGATCGACAAAAACCTGATACAGATCCAAACCTTGTTCCATGCACTTCTCCTGGAGCTGTCTAGCTGAGAAGATCATATCAGTAGTGCCGCGTCCAGCACGAAAACCAAATTGACTTTCAGGAAGAATACAATCTGAAATGTGTGTCAGCAGACGGTCCAGAAGCACCCTACATAAAAGCTTTCCTACGACAGAAAGCAATGATATACCTCTGTAGTTCCCATAATCATTCCTGTTACCCTTTCCCTTGTACAAGACCACCATTACTGCATCTCTCCAGTCCTCAGGTACGGATTCATTAGCCCATATCCTTCCAAACAAAGAGTGAAGACGTTGCAGAAGTCTCTCACCACCATATTGTAGGAGCTCTGCATGTATGCCATCCATACTTGGAGACCTTCCACTGTTGGGTTTCGAGATAGCTATTGCAACCTCCACAAGCGTCGGTGGTTCTGCGAGAGCTACTTTCACAGGTTTTTCAGGAATAAGATTGAGGAAATCTTCATTGACGACAGTCGACTGATTCAAAAGTTTATGAAAGTGCTCTCGCCACCTTCGTAGAATTCCTTGTGAGTCACGAAGAAGTTCCTTACCATCCCTGCTACAAAGCAATGTCACCAGAGAAGAAGACGTTCCATAAACTTCACGCAAGAGACTGTACAACAGCTTTGTGTTATTGGAATCTGATGCAGCTTGTATCTCATCAGCCTTTTCACTCCACCACTAATTCTTCATCTAAGAGAGCCTCCGCCTAACACGTGATTTCACATCCTTGAGTACCTTATTCAACATATTCTTCTCCTGTGGTTTTGCTGCCAAGTAGCGTGACAGAGCACGCCTCTTATCAGCCAACACGACATTTATACGTTCATCATTTTCATTAAACCAGTCTCGATGTTTTCTCTGCACCAATCCCAGAACACGCCTGCCTACACCATAAATCGACTTTTTAAGGATCGGCCAATCCTCACCAAGATCTGCAACATGCATCTCTTCTTGCAATGTCCTCTTCACATTTTTATCTCTAAGACGAGCAGCATTCAATCTTCTGGGCAGAGCAACACCAGGAGCCGGGATTTTACATTTAGTGATTAGTGTCTCTCTTTGAGCGTATCAGGCGGTGGTCCGTCCAGCACTCAGCTCCACGAAGAACACCAACACACTGCACATCCCGTCCGTCAAGCATCCTGACAAGGACGTAGTCCAAAATATGCCATTCCTTAGATGCAGTATGCATCTATGTGGTCTTAAATTTGTTCTTTTGCTAGAACATGGTGTTAGTAACACACAGATCCAGCTCCTCACACATCTGCAGCAGGAGCATACCATTGTTGTTACACTTTCCCACCTCATGCCTTCCGATTACATTCCATGTGTTAAAATCCCTACCCACTCTAGCATTAAAGTCACCAAGTACGATAACCTTGTCTACCTGAGGGATATTTCTAATAACACCTTTCAGAGCATGGTAAAAAGACACTTTTTCTTCACCGACAGAATTCATAGTTGGAGTATACACACTCACCAGGGTCGCATATCTTCCTTTGTCCAGCGGAATTCTCATGGACATAAGACGCTCACTAATCCCCACTCGGAATTCTTCTAATTTACCCACAATAGCAGTCTTAACAGCAAATGCTACCCCAGCCTCTCTTCTGGTTCCTTCATCTCTTCCTTTCCAGGAGAATGTATATTCTCCACAAAATTCTGTAAGATGACCATCTCCAGCTAACCTCGTCTCAGCTAAAGCTACGATGTCAAGATCGTAACGTCGAAGCTCCTTTGCAACAAGAGCGGTCCTTCGTTCAGGACGCTCCAAGGAATCCCTGTCAAACAGCGTCCGTACGTTCCAGCAGCCAATATTAAAGGCCTTGTTTGGCTCTATTACAGTGGCACGATGATGAGCGAGCCCAGGCTGTGATACCCTGCGCCCCCTGCCCTTATTGCAAATTATCTCTTTTGTTCCAGAACCCTTATTGCTAATTATCTCTTTTATATTGTTTTGGAAAATCATTGATCTGGGAAAAGAAGTAATAATAATAATAATATTATTAATTAATGCACTCGTGCAATGCCTGTGTGTGAAGAATATTTTTAAAGTGAGGAAAGACTGTGCACTGAGCCAATCCCACTTTCTGAGCGACAGTAGCTATAACCCGAAAAGAAGAAAAGATCAACATCATCGGTAACTACTGAGCCGCAGGTTTTATGTCGGTGTTAACCAAGTTTCCTGAGATGCCTTCTCCTAGAAGAATACCCTGAGAAGGGCTAGGGCTTACATTTACACAAGTCATTACCCTATCTAGACTAAAGTCACTGACCTGTTGCCAAACTCTCTACTCTGTGTTGAATGTATGTGTGTATATATATATGTATGTATGTGTGTATATATATATCACTCAGTCAAAACGACCAAATTTCAACCCCAACATCTACAACAACAACATACATACATACGTGCATGCGTGTATATATATATATATACATATATATGATATTAAATAAATGGAAACTATATTTATAAAACCATATTTATTTCGTTATATATATTTCAGGGATATCATATTAACAATATGTTATGCCTTCTTCAGACAAAATACAATATAAACAGTCTTATAAATAAATAGATAAATAAATCTGTTCTCTATTTCTGCTTGATCGACAATCATGTAGAATAAAGACAAGAATAGTATTGTTAAAATTAATATAGACTCTATATATATGTGTATATATACACACATATATGTATACTTGAATTTTTATAGCACAATGAGAATGTTTTCGTGTGAATTGGGAGTTTGTTTATAATTATGATATAAACATATGAATTTTTAAAAACTAGACATAAGATCATTACTTTTCACACATTATAGATACATGTCTCATTCATGAATACTGGTATTTACATTATAATGCCTGTTTTATACGAACTAATATTTTCTACGGGATAAAACATAGCGGTTTCAAATTCTGCATCGTTTATGTCTGGTTACGTTTCATTTTCTCTTTTTCATTTTCTCTTTTTTTCTCTCTATATAACGGCTATTTTCTCTCTTAACTACATACATCTCTCTTTACATTAATACTAGAGCTAAATAAATAAATAAATAAATAAATAAATAAATAAATAAATAAATGTATCAACCGATACTCAACTTCCTAGTTTCTCTATCTATCTCTATCTATCTCTTTCTTTTTTCCTCTCTCTATATATATTTCTCTCTGTTTCTTTACATGAAGTTCTTCTCTTTATCTATCTTTCTATATCTCTCTATTTTGTCACATGCATTTCTTCTTTTTCTTCGTTTCTCTTTCTTTCTCTCTTTATCTCTTTCTTTTTACAACTGTCCACAATATTTTTTACTGCCAAATCAACCTCCCAAATGCAAGGTGATTGAAAGGTATGTCGTATCTATTTATTTATAAGACTGTTTATATTGTATTTTGTCTGAAGAAGGCATAACATATTGTTAATATGATATCCCTGAAATATATATAACGAAATAAATATGGTTTTATAAATATAGTTTCCATTTATTTAATATCATAAATATACTCCAAATACTTGTTGAGTGCTTTTATATCAGTTATAAATATTTACTCGTTGTTAACCCAACAATTTAAATATAACTTTCCATGTATCTTGCTCCAATACTGTTGAGCGCTTTATATTATAACTGAAAAAATGGAATTCTTTAAGATTACTTCCTCTTTAAAAGACATACCTCTACCTAGAAACAAAGACTTTATAAAACAATTAATAGATAAATCTGACTCTTTTATAAGGAGAATCAGGTGGCGAGCATTCCACTTTGATAAATCTAATATAAATGAAAATGTCTCGGACTTAAACAAAGTTTTCAAATCCAAAAGAAATCCACCCCCCAACAAACTTTTATCTGACTTTGAAAACGATATAATTTCTATCATACAAGGAGTCAAATTTAAGAGAAACTTCAAAGGCCAGGAATATCTGAAAGGCATTAGGGATAATATTGAGAACTTGGAGAAAACTGAGAAGATCTTGGTAAAATCTGACAAGACCAACAACCTCTATGGAGTGCAGAAAGACATGTATAATGGCCTCATACTAAAAGAACTGAGGAAAAAGTACAAGGTAGCAGATAAGGCCGAGCTAGGGAAAATGAATGTTGAGGCATCTTGTATAATGCACGAGTTGGAAATCGAGAACAGAACACAACCTTTCGTGCCCAGGAAACCGAAGATCAATATGAAAGATCATAAGAGAAATTTCGAGAATGACTTGCCAGTCAGATTGATTGCACCATCAAAATCGGACCTGGGTAAACTAAGCAAAAACATTCTTGACAGGGTGATACAGCAAATTAAAAACTTGAGTTGTCTACCTAACCTGAGCTTGTGGAAGGGAACTGGTGAGGTTGTTGAGTGGTTTAAGCAAATTAAATATAACAATAATAATAAGTTTATTCAACTTGATATTGCTAACTATTATTCTTCCATTACCCCTAATCTACTAAATAAGGCACTAAATTACGCATTCAAACATACAGACCTAACTAGCAATGAAATGCACATTATATTATCGGCTAGGAAAACATTGATAGAATTTAATGACCAACTATGGACCCGAGCAGATAGAGATAACAATTTTGACATTACTATGGGATCATCCGACTCAGCTCAGGTAACTGACCTTGTGGGCTTATTTTTAATCAATTTGCTGCATAGGAAAATACCTGGTACTACCGGAGGTTTATATAGAGATGACATGCTTTTACTTATTGATAATAATAACTCTGAACTAAATAGAAAAAGAAAACAAATTACACAATTTTTTAATCACTTTAATCTAAAAATAGAAATTGAGAATAACCATAGAATAGTCAACTTCCTAGATATAACATTAAATCTCAACACATGTCTTCACTATCCATTTCACAAGTTGAATGAAAACTTAAACTATGTCAGCTTTAACTCTAACCACCCCAAATCTGTTAAAAATACTATAGTAAACTCTGTTCAATCACGTATCTCTAGAATCTCATCTAATAAAAAGATTTTCGACGAAAAAGCCCATTATTACAATGAAGCGTTAGCTAGAGCAGGATATAGTGATAAAATTATGTACATAGATAATGATAAACAAATTAAACAAAATAACAACTATTTTAATTATGGCCACAACCTTAACAACTATAATAGAAAGCATTACAATAATTCCAAAAGCCATAAAAGAAATAGAACTAGGAATATAATATGGTTTGCCCCCCCCCCCTTTCTCACTAAACATTAAAACCCACATTGCTAAACTATTTTTTAAAGCTCTCGATAATCGCTTCCCTAGAACACATAGGTATCACTCAATTTTCAATAGACATACTATAAAACTAACCTACTCATCCACCAAAAATTTAGCGCAAAATATTAATAGAATAAATAACAGGAACTTAAAACCTAGCGATAATAGCATAAATAATATCCAAGTTAACAAATGTAACTGTAGAGATAGATCTAAATGTCCGTTAAATAACAACTGCTTAGTTAAAAATATAATATACAACTGTAATGTTAAAACGGGCGTTAATTCTTTTAACTACGTTGGTTCTACATCGACGGAATTTAAACTTCGCTATAACAACCACAAGAATTCTTTCACAGATCCATCCAAAAAATCTTCAACAGCACTATCAGGCGTACTCTGGCAACTTAGGCATGATAACGTTAGATATTCGACGACTTGGAATATAGTTTCAAGGGGGATTCCTTTTAATTCATCCTCTGAGACATGTGACCTCTGTGCGGAGGAGATATTCTTTATACTAAAATCTAAAAATTCCCTTAATCTACGGACAAATTTATTCAGTTGCTGCAGACATAGATTGAACTCAACGTTTAAATATAAATTTAAATTTAAAATGTAGTTATGTTTGATTTGATTTGTAATTATTTATGAAACTAGCCGATAAATCTTTCGATTTCTTCTTTTTATTAAAACATTCTTTTTATTAAAACATTCTTCATGAATAATTAAACTACCCTAAAAGCTGATGCTCCAAATATATCGAATTAAATTTTAAACTAGATAAACTTCTATATTAAATATAAGAACATATGTAAACCAAATGGGTATCCTAAACTTTTGGAATGATTTCTGCTAGACAGGATTTGGTAAACAATTTTTGTTTTATCTGTTTCGACTCTGATGCTTATGATGATCTTGGCAATATATTGTCAATTAACTTTGAAAGGCTGATCTCTGTGTTTTATTTGTACTATTTTTTAATATTTTTTAATATTTTGTAATATTTTTTATTTTTAATATTAAATGTTTTAGTTTTCTGTTTATTTATTTATTTTCTTGTCTCTGATATTTTTATTTTTATTTTTATTAATATATTGAAATCTGTTCTCTATTTCTGCTTGATCGACAATCATGTAGAATAAAGACAAGAATAGTATTGTTAAAATTAATATAGACTCTATATATATGTGTATATATACACACATATATGTATACTTGAATTTTTATAGCACAATGAGAATGTTTTCGTGTGAATTGGGAGTTTGTTTATAATTATGATATAAACATATGAATTTTTAAAAACTAGACATAAGATCATTACTTTTCACACATTATAGATACATGTCTCATTCATGAATACTGGTATTTACATTATAATGCCTGTTTTATACGAACTAATATTTTCTACGGGATAAAACATAGCGGTTTTAAATTCTGCATCGTTTATGTCTGGTTACGTTTCATTTTCTCTTTTTCATTTTCTCTTTTTTCTCTCTATATAACGGCTATTTTCTCTCTTAACTACATACATCTCTCTTTACATTAATACTAGAGCTAAATAAATAAATAAATAAATAAATAAATAAATAAATAAATAAATGTATCAACCGATACTCAACTTCCTAGTTTCTCTATCTATCTCTATCTATCTCTTTCTTTTTTCCTCTCTCTATATATATTTCTCTCTGTTTCTTTACATGAAGTTCTTCTCTTTATCTATCTTTCTATATCTCTCTATTTTGTCACATGCATTTCTTCTTTTTCTTCGTTTCTCTTTCTTTCTCTCTTTATCTCTTTCTTTTTACAACTGTCCACAATATTTTTTACTGCCAAATCAACCTCCCAAATGCAAGGTGATTGAAAGGTATGTCGTATCTATTTATTTATAAGACTGTTTATATTGTATTTTGTCTGAAGAAGGCATAACATATTGTTAATATGATATCCCTGAAATATATATAACGAAATAAATATGGTTTTATAAATATAGTTTCCATTTATTTAATATCATAAATATACTCCAAATACTTGTTGAGTGCTTTTATATCAGTTATAAATATTTACTCGTTGTTAACCCAACAATTTAAATATAACTTTCCATATATACATATATATATATTTCAGAAGATCCCGTTAAGGGTGAAAGCAGCGATTCTTTGCTTAAATTTTAATCTGTTATTTTAATAAATACTTGCTCTAGGGTTCTTATATATTTGATATATATTTATTCTTATCGAGCCCTCTTTGGATTTTAGTCTTCGCATTTATTAGAATTACTATATATATATATATATATATATATATATATATATATATATATATATATATATATATATATATATATATATATATATATATATATATATATATATATATATATATATATATATATATATATAACGAAGGAGTTGTGGTAAGGAATCAGATGGACCATAACGCACTACAGTACTCAATACTTAGGGTAGTAGAGTGGGTAATAGGAGAAAGTATGACCCCGACAGCAGAGCTCAAGCCGTTTCGACGGCTATTTCTGGACTAGAAATAGCCGTCGAAACGGCTTGAGCTCTGCCGTCGGGGTCATACTTTTTCCTATATATATATATATATATATATATATATATATATATATATATATATATATATACACAAATGGAGAAAGCTATTAGCGATACTCCGACCAAATTCCAACTCACTCAACAAACATTAGGAAATACCGGAGTATATTCCCAATTAAACGCCTAGAACCAACAACGCATACCACAGGTCTCTTGTATCAAAAAAATTAAAGATGTTTGAAATTGTTTGTTTAAATATTTTTACACCACCTGACGAGCTCGGGTAGGAATCACACTACTTAACTGTCCCATCCCAATATATATCATGGGTACGGAAAGAAACTTACATACAACTGCAAATGGCCTTTTTTAATGTTATCTATATATAACATTAAAAAAAGGCCATATATATATATATATATATATATATATATATATATATATATGTGTGTGTGTGTGTGTGTGTGTGTGTGTGTGTGTGTGTGTGTAAATTATTTTGAAAACCAAACAATACAATAGAAAGATAATTAAAATCTTACCTTAGCACATTTATGGTTTTAAAAATTATTTAAATTTATGTTTCCTATTCAACAATGCTTCAACCAAACTACAACACTCTCATATATATATATATATAATTGAAAAAGTGGAGAATAACATGGTCAACAGTACAAAAAAGGAGATTTATTTACAGTCTAACAATTGTTTCACTGATAAAGTTGTCTAAAAATTGCTGAACACTAGAAGCAGTGCCACTCAATTTTATATACGATGTTAGCTCGATCAGATGTTCCCAAGATCTGATCGAGCTAACATCGTATTTAAAATTGAGTGGCACTGCTTTTAGTGTTCAGCAATTTTTAGACAACTTTATCAGTGAAAAAATTCTTAGACTGTAAATAAATCTCCTTTTTTGTACTGTTGACCATGTTATTCTCCACTTTTTCAATTTTATTACTCCAAGTTAAACTTACATAGGAATACAAGTGAAATCATAAACTCGTCATCTACGTAAACCCCTTGTTGAGTCAAGCCACGCCGTACGCTAAAACTATCCGTAATAAGAAGTATTCACAACCTCTAACTGGATTGCCTATAACGATATTTTGTTATCCCTTATATATATATATAAAAGTTTACATATATATATCCTAAACGGACGGTAGTCCGTTTAGTAATATTGTTGTGGTCGTGTTTTCGTTGTCAATCGTCTGTTTACGACAGTACAGCGCGGCTCTACTTTATTTAACTGAGATAAAACTTATATGAGCATGAATAGTAGATCATTACGCATCTTTTGCCTTAAAAATCTAGAAATTTGGTCCAGCAGGAAAAAGTTTATAATCAAAGTTTGCTGATAAATCTTGTGTTCAAGTGAGTGAGTAGTAAGCGTGACGCTGTGTGCATTTGATGCATCTATGAGAATCGGCCCGAGATAATAAGGGGAGGTAATTACGAGTCTCTCTCTCTCTACAGGGTCATCCAGAAATGACGAATTTTTTTCGGCGGAACTCTTGTGATTGTGATTACGTTAGTCAAATGTAGTCAAATCGCTGAATCCCCTCCTCCTAATTGACTACGTCATTTCTGAACGGCCCTACTTGCGTCAGTGTGAAACATTACTTCACTTTTCACTGCTAAAATGCTTTTTAAATACTTCGTTAAAAATTTATGTTTATTATCAAAGCTATTTTTTGTACCAATCTATCAATAGTTTGCTAAAATATAGTAAACATTTGAGTTAAATTTTTTTTAATCGCATCGATCCCTTTGTCGCACCGACTGTGACACTGTCTGACTGTCTGTCTGACTGACACCTTTGTCGGACCGATACCTTTGTTCAAGCGGACAACTTTGTGTCACTGACACCTTTGTTCGTGCCGGCATCTCTGCGAAACACCGATGACAACAACCAGACCAAAATTTCACTTCATACATATTTGATTAAAGTTTACAATGCTATTTTTTGATAGATTGTCAACTTTCTGCAAAGAGAGAGATTTCAAATGGGAATCAATCCAGTTTGATCTCATGGTGGTACTGTTGTCAATGAAATTCGAAAATGATCCTCTACTGGCATCAAAACTTCGTGACACGGGGACTGTATGTACATGTGACTAGGGTTGCAAACGGTTTTTTTACCATTAAAAAACCAGTAAAAAACGGTTAAAAAACCGTTTTTTACCAGACTTGAAAAAGTTTCCCAAAAAAGTTACAAACGGTTTTTTTACCATTAAAAACCAGTAAAAAACGGTAAAAAAAAAACGTTTTTTGAGGGAAAAACCATTTGAATCTAGCTCATTTCTTGAATATTTGTAGCAACAATTGGTCGAGGACACCCCTAATCCAATTTGGGGGCGAGGATTTAATGAGAATGGTACAAATCTCCATGGCCGTTGTTTAATGGTCGTCCGTGCACTTTTGAATAAAAATCATCCACAATTCAAGTATATTGTGGGTGATTCAATAATTAGAAATGTGGCGAAATCGAATGACCAGAAGGTATAAAAATATTAATTCAAATGTATTTACTTATCATACCAACAAAAATACTTAGATATTTTGTATACCTGGGGCCCGTCTGGGCCAGGTAATGTTAATCGCCAACATTGTTATCTGTTGTCCTTTTGTGAAAGTATTGGTGGTTCATGTCGGCTCTAATGATCTGAATCCTCGTCGCACCGTTGGCACTACAAAGCTGTGCAAAGTAATACAACAATTTTTGCCCAAGTATTTTTTATTAATCATTTATTTGTAAATTAAGGACAAAGTGCCCATTCGAGGCACAAAACCGGAAAAACAGGGGAAGAGTCTCTTTGCAAGGCTACAGAAAATAGCGGAAAAGCACCACTGTACACCCATTTTCTACAGTGGTGTCATTCCACGTCCACAAAGTGTAATTGAAAATAAAAATGAGTTGGGCAAGAGAAATTCTCGTTTGGAAAAGTTTAATTACTGCATGAAAGAAATGATTCAAAAATTGAACTTGCCCAATCTTCACAACATTGAAAATTGGTCAAAATTTGACAAATCTGACTTCAAACCAGATATGATTCATTTGAACAATGTTGGAAATCTTAAATTGACACAAATTTTTGCCAATGTTTTTGCCACCTGATCCTTGTTCTATGGCTGACTGACTAATTTTGTGACTTAATAAAATGTAATCATACTAGTAATGCACAATGGTCATTTTTAAATTTAAATTTTATTAAATAGTTGTTGCTTGCATTGCCTTAAAATAGTAACAAGAATGTACACATAATTTTTAAAAATACATCATTATCAGTCAAATCAGTCAAATGTCACTAAAAGCCAGGTGGTCGATAACAACTTCTATAAGATTAGTTACATGCTCACACATTGGATCACCTCTCATCAATGGCATTGGGTGTCTGAGATAATCGTGGAGATAACTGATGAAGTCACAAATGAAGTGATGGTCTTCCAGTGTGAACAACTCCCTATATCCATTGATATATGTGATGGCTTCCGATTCATAGGTGCATTTTATGAGGAATTCCATGCATCCGATTTTCAGTGATTCAATGGGCATTTTATCAGAGATGATAAGGTATTTGACCACGTTTTGCTTTGTAAGTAAATTTGAGAGAATCACTGCAGTCAAAGTCATTTCTTTGCATGGGTTTTTGTCCATTCTAAAAAGTTAAAATGATAAAGTATTACTACTATATAACTTACATCTATTGTTGTAACACCATTGAAATGCACAAGTTTCACCAATTCACTATTATGCACTAATCATCTCAAATGCATTCATGATTTACTAGCTTTGTCATTAAGCCAGTTGCCTCAACTAGATTGCAATTATACTCAAAAGAACTTTAAAATGTCAATCAATCACTTGTCAGTAATTCACTATGATCATTTAATTATTAGATAGTTGTTGCTTGCATTGCCTTAAAAAATAGTAGACCAGATAGAAAAATGCTTACAGCAAAAAAAAGTAATATTGTTGGAATATAAACCTTTAAAAATACAGGACAAGAAACTAAAATAAAACTTTAAAAGAATAGGACAAGAAACTAAGATAAAACTTTAAAAGAATAGGACAAGAAACTAAGATAAAACTTTAAAGAATTGGACAAGAAATAAAAAATTTTCTATCTGGTACATATAGATACATATACGTGTTTTGCAACGGGTCACATTGTGGCTCAATGAAAATTTAATAAATTAAATAATCAGAGCTATATATCATAAAACATGTCTATAAAATCACAAGATAAAATATATACCATTTCCTCTCCCAATTAGCATAATTAACTATATAAAAAATCGAATAGACCAGGCTATAAGAATGAGGCTTTTATGAAGAAATCTCCAACAAATAACCGAAACTAGCCCTTCGCGTCGGCCGCAACGGAATATTTATCGAATATTTCGACAGCGTAATCGCCCAGATACAGTCAATTAAACAG
Source organism: Eledone cirrhosa (assembly GCA_964016885.1). Classification (NCBI taxonomy): domain Eukaryota; kingdom Metazoa; phylum Mollusca; class Cephalopoda; order Octopoda; family Eledonidae; genus Eledone; species Eledone cirrhosa. The sequence goes on from OZ024740.1 coordinate 18,359,677, forward strand.
AATTAGGTGTAAAATAAACTAGGAGAACATAGAATACATTTAAATACCTCTACCATGGTTTTGTCCGCATTTTGAGATTTCCAATAATTATGTAATAATTATGTCACTCGAGCATCGGATTCACAGGAAGTTTGCTCTGATCTAGACACTAAAATTTTCCAAAGTGATCGTGCCAAGAATTCATTCAAAATGGCTATGAATCGTGACGTAGCCGCGGTCAGGTTGGAAGGGGTGTGGTAGTTGCTTACGGCTGGTGGCTTTTTTTGCTAGAAAGCACAACACAATACAGCCAAATTTGTATTCTAACCTAATGGGAGATTATTACATATAAAAGTTTACATATATATACATATACGTGTTTTGCAACGGGTCACATTGTGGCTCAATGAAAATTTAATAAATTAAATAATCAGAGCTATATATCATAAAACATGTCTATATTTTATCTTGTGATATAGACATGTTTTATGATATATATATATATATATATATATATATATATATATATATATATATATATATATATATATATATATATATATATATATATATATATATATATATATATATATATATAGTTAGGGAAGCAGAAAATTGCTTATTGTAATCCAATTCGTGGTTAAGACAGCCAGTTTCATGGACGGCTTCAACATACGGTTAGGGGTAACTCCACAAGTTTGTAAGAATCACGTTCAATCTTGGAGTGTAAAGGATAAAAGAGAAAACACAGGTAAGCATTAAAAAAGGATTTTATCCAGGTATTTACGACCGTTTCATTGGTAAGTGCAACCTTATATTGCTATACTGCAAATAGCAGCCACTCAATAATAATTGTTGTACACGTCCAAATTTTCAAAATAGTGTCCATTGTAATTGCCACCTACCTGAAACCTATCCATTACATAACGAATGTATGCAGTCTAACCTGGTTTACCAATGCACAGTGGAATCAGACAACCAGAAATGGTATTACATCGGAGCGACTGGGAATACATTTAAAGCTCGTTGGTATGCACACCGTTACGCAATGAAACATTCCCAGCATCGTTATGTAACTACCCTTGCGAACAAGACCTGGCAACTGAGGGAAAGTAACCATCAATACACCCTGAAGTGGAAAAAAATTATCGAACGCGCCCCCATATCGGAGTGGTATGAGAAGCTGTCGATTGTGTGACCTTGAACTGTTCCACATTTTGAGTTCGAAGAATAAGTTACTCAACAATAAAATCGAAAGATCTATTTATTGTAACCATAGACTCAAAGAAAAGTTTTCGCACTACAAATCGAACCCTTAACCTCTTACTACCACCTGACAAACTGCATATACTTAGACTTTATACCCTCTTATTGTATACAACCCCTTTAATTACCCACAAAAACCAATACCTATATCCCTCCCTCCTCCTTCATTCCTTTTCTATTTCTTTTCGTTTTCTTCCTTTCTTCTCTCCCTTTTTTTGATGTCTTCTCTTTACTTCTCCCCCCCCCCCCCACACACCGCACCTTCTTTATTTTATTTATTTATTTATTTATTTTTTAAAAATATATATATATATATATATATTTATCTCTCTATCTCTCCCCCTCTCTCTCTCTCTCTCTCTCTCTCTCTCTCTCTCCCTCCCCCTCTCTCTCTCTCTCTCTCCCACTATATACAATTTAATTCTCTTTAACTCACTACACTCTAAATCGACGACATCATGTCTACATATATCAAAACTGATCAAAGATTCCTTCCACCTCTACCCCTCCCTCCATCTCAGTTTGTCACCCTACTTCCTAATTGTTCTCCCCCTTCCTCTCTCTCTATACTACTCCTTTTGTCCCTCCACTTTCTAATTCCTCTTCCTCTCTCTCTATACTAGCAAATACAATTCCAAAAAATGTTTTTCTATATATTAAGAACTTGTTAAGAGTAACTTATTCACTATTTTGAAAATTTGAACGTGTACAACAATTATTATTGAGTGGCTGCTATTTGTAGTATAGCAATATAAGGTTGAATTTACCAATGAAACGGTCGTACATACCTGGATAAAATCCTTTTTTTAATGCTTACTTGTGTTTATATATATATATATATATATATATATATATACAGTATTTTCCGTAGTGTTGTAATATAAATATTACACACAGTAATTTTTTTCCCACTACAAGCTGAATATTACATAAAAGAGGGACATCCCCCCCAACTATATAAACCTCAATCTACTTAGAAAAATATAAAAACAATCTCTTCTCAACATATATATGTATATTAATAACCTTAAATTACCACACTAATAATGGAAAGATATGCTGATGAGAATAGGTGCGAGTATGCTATAATGAATGTGTCTAAAAGCGACCATATGTATGTATATATATATGTGAACATGTATATAAATAAGTAAATATATATATATGTTTGATGTGTATAGTTAGATGTAAGTGTATTCATGTATTAAAGTGTTTATATATATATATATATATATATATATATATATATATATATATATATATACACATAGACTGGAGTATGTATGTATATATGTGTGTGTCTATACGTGTGTATATAAAGATAAGTTGAGTATGAAAATGTATACACACGAATGCGTATGTATGTACATGTATATATGTATATATATGTATATATATGTATATATATGTGCATGTGTATATGTATGTAAGTATGAGCATGTAAGTATGTGTATGTGAGTATATGTATTTTGTAGAGGTGTGCATATATGTTTGTGTGTGAATGCGTGGGCGAAAGGATACGTACACTTGAAAGAAAAATTTAAGTCTGAATGTTAATTAAGTGCAAACTCAAAACCAACCATGCATATCTATACTATCTCTAATCCTTCTATAGATTTAGAAAAATAACCAATAATATATTCTATAAAAATGTCAAAACAACAGATGGGAATCTAATTACTCACTGCCTCCAAAAATTCTCACTGCTATCAAAAAACCACTCCCTCAACTATTCTTCTAACAACTTCACCCCTCCCTCCTAATATTCTCTATAAAAACCAAACAGGTCCTCAGTAAAATTATTCTGATGAAATGACAGTTGATAATAACATTGAAATATTGAATGTCTGCATAACTAATACTTTGTAGATAGCAGCTGTTTTCAGGTTATGAAACTGTTATTGAAACACGTGTCAATAAATTCCTTTTAACTAAACTGTATCCATTTAAATCCTTCTCTCTCTCTCTCTCTCTCTCTCTCTCTCTCTCTCTCTCTCTCTCTCTCTCTCACTCTCTCTCTCTCTCTCTCTCTCTCTATATATATATATATATATATATATATATATATATATATATATACACTCGTTCCTATATATATATATACATATATATTTATATCTCAATTTCAGACCTTCTCACAATCCAGGTGGGTGAAATACGTTTCCCAACATACACACTCTGAAGTAAGCACCCTAGAGTACTCTAGTACCTCTGCAAATGCATCGCTAGGTTTATAGCGAACATACACACATATTTATACACACAGACCTAGCCCTTATAGAAGTATTTGAACGGACACACCATCATTAAAACTAATGTATTAGCGCATGAAACAAGTACCTAAACTGCTCATCTTGTACCTACCCACACATCCAATTATTATTCACGTTAAAATACTCCCAAAGAGGCACACACACATAGAATTGGCTCTTAACGAAGCATTTCAGTGATCAGTGAGGCCACCAATATGATTGACTGACTTGTCATTTTATCAGTCAGATGTGTTTAGACACCACCCAGTTAAATATGATTCGTTTATATTACTTCTACAAATCATTTTGTATATGTGTTTACCTTACCGGGAAAATGTTGAATTTGAATACGACCTACATCAATATTTCATGTAGCCGGCCGAGTAGTTTACTGTAATAAATCCCTAAACACACACACCATCATTAAAACAAAATTACTAGCTGAGGAAATAAGTACATAGGCTGCTCATCTTCTACCTACCTAAGCTGCACATGCCCCCAAAGAGTTATCTACCTCAACATTTTCTGCTACAGCGGCGTTAGATTGTATTCCTAGTCTGGCCCTCCACTTCAGAAAAGCCTTTACCTTTTTTGCATGCAGATAACCCCCAAGACTGACTTGGTAAACACCCACAAAATTATTAACCATCTTTCCAACAACAACCCCGAGCACCTTTTTGATTTCCATGTGTCTAAAACACGTGGACATGCCAACAAAGTCAGAAAACAACACAGCTCCCATGACTTTCGGAAACATTTTTTCACGCTCAGAGTTGCTGAAGCATGGAACAAACTACCTGCATCGGTTGTTAGCTGTCGAGACACTGCATGCTTTAAAACCTCCATGCTTCCTGAAATTTGCCAACACTACACCTGATATCCCCCCTCCATGCACACGCACACATGTATATCATGACTCATACACTGTTCACTTCCCTGACATTTGTATATTATTCTATGTACTATACATGCACCTTTGATGAGTTGCAGTGTACCTGAGCACAGTACACAATAATTTCATTATTATTATTATTATACACTCCTCCTTGCAACATAAATACGCACCGACTAAAATCAAATAGGCCCTTATAGAGCATTAATAATTAGCAATTACCCATTTTACCTGTTCCAGGGATGGGTGGAGGTCATTGGCTGATGGATTTAAAGGATGGGTGATATATATCCACCACTACTAACCTAGTAGTATGATGTAGCGAGGACATCGTATATAAACAACACCTAATCCTATCTATATGAACATAAGAAAGAGAATAATTATAACAAATCTTATTCCGAGAGAAATTACCCTAATTAGCACCGACTAATTGATCTCACCGCTTCCCTTTATCTGTATTTATTTAATATTTCTATTCTATTTCTTTATTTTATTTGTCCAACTTAAATAGGATTTATATTATTGATTCCACCACAGCTATGGAATGCCATCACTTATAACTCACCCTTATCAATAGATCAATAAGTAATTACTAATAAAATGACAAGTCAGTCAATCATATCGGTGGCCTCCCCACAGCCCCGGCGGACAGAATGGAGAAGGCGTTTCCCCGGTGGACGGCAAGGGAGACGCGCTGGAATTACTATCGAAAACTTTTCTTTTAAAATATTTTAGATATATTGTCAACTGTAAAGAAGAATCACAACTATACGATTGACTATAGAAACTTAATGTTGATGTGTGGATAAATCTTAAGTGCGTGTGTGCACTGCTGGATAGATGACCATGCCATTGCAAATAAATCATAAAGCATGGCATGGATGCTGCAGGCTTCCCTTCCTAGCCCCAGCCGGTGGGGTTGGACCGAAGGGACAACAAAAGGCCAGATGGTATGACCATTTTCCTGTTCCGCGGTGGAAAACCCCTCATGTGGGATGCCATTTGCACCGACACTTACTCCAGCCGCAACCTGGTGCAGTCTGCGACTAACCCAGGTTCTGCTGCACGTCGGGCTGAGGTGGCGAAACTCTTCAAATACCGGTCGCTCTCCGACAGGTTTGCGGTTGTATCCTTGACAGTGGAGACTTCTGGTGTCCTCGACCATAGGGCTACCTCCCTACTCACCACTATAGGCGCTGAGCTCGCCAGCAGCCGCAGGTGTGAGCCTCGCGAGCTGGCATGGCTTTTCCAGCGCGTCTCCCTTGCCTTCCTCCGGGGAAACGCCTTCTCCATTCTATCTGCCGGCGCTGTGGGGAGGCCACCGATATGATTGACTGACTTGTCATTTTATCAGTCAGATGTTCAAATGATAGTGCAAAACTCTTCACCCCGTCCCGTCTCGTCCTAATAAACCACTTTTCCTATCAACAGGTACGATTCGTTGCTGGTCTCGTAGAATTCTGTGATATCGACGCCAATTCCATACTTAGGATGTCTGAAGGTCACGAAAGCACGCCTTTGGTTGAGATACACAAACCCCCACAAACCCCCACAAACCTCCTTGATAAAGATAATTCGGCCCTTTTACACTATCACATTGATCTAGATAAATTAGAACACATACATTGGACCACACACATACATGTGAACAGTCACTAAGCCAAATAATTGTATACACACAGCCACAGACACACACAGCCGCACACATATTTACAGCCACACACACATCTACAGCCACACACAGCCGCACACAGCCAAACAGCCACACAGAGCCACAGAGCCACTCACAGCGACACAGCCACACACAGCCACACAGCCGCAGACAGCCACACACAGCCACAGCCACACACAGCCACACACAGCCACGCAGCCACACACAGCCACACAGCCGCATACAGCCTCACAGTCACACACAGCCACACAGCCGCATACAGCCTCACACAGCCAGACACAACAACACACAGCCACAAACAGCCACACACAACCTCACACAGCCACACAGCCACACACAGCCACACACACACACAGCCACACACAGCTGCACACAGCCACACAGCCACACACAGCCACATACAGCAGCACACAGCAACACAGATCCACACAGCAACCCAGAGCCACACACAGCCACACACAGCCACACAGCAACACAGCCACACACAGCCAAACAGCCACACAGAGCCACACACAACCACACAACCACTCACAGCCACACACACAGCTACACCCACAGCCACACAGCCACACAGCCACACACAGCCACACACACAGTACACACAGCCACACAGCCACACAACCACACACAGCCACACACACACACAGCCACACACAGCCACAGACAGCCACACACAGCCACACACACAGCCACACAGAGCCGCACACAGCCACACACACAGCCACACACAGCCGCACACATCCCCACAGCCACACACAGCCACACATCCACACACAACCACACACAGCCACATAGCCACACACAGCCACACAGCCACACACAGCCGCACATAGCCACACAGCCACACACAGCCACATACAGCCACACAGACTCACACAGACACTCACAGCCACACACAGCCGCACACAGCCACACACAGCCACACACAGCCACACACACACAGCCACCCACAGCCACACACACATACAGCCACACACAGCCACAAACAGCCACACACAGCCACACAGCCACACACACACAGCCACCCACAGCCACCCACAGCCACACACAGCCGCACACAGCCACACACAGCCACACACAGCCACACAGAGCCACACACAGCCACACACAGCCGTACATAGCCACACACAGCCACACAGCCACCCACAGCCACACACAGCCAGACACAGCCACACACAGCCGTACACAGCCACACACAGCCACACACAGCCACACACAGCCACCCACAGCCACACACAGCCACACACAGCCACCCACAGCCACACACACAGCCACACACAGTCACACAGCCACACACAGCCACACACAGCCACACAGCCACACACAGCCGTACACAGCCACACACAGCCACACACAGCCACCCACAGCCACACACAGCCACACACAGCCGTACACAGCCACACACAGCCGCACACAGCCACACAGCCACACACAGTCGCACACAGCCACACACAGCCACACACAGCCACACACAGCCACACACAGCCACACACAGCCACCCACAGCCACACAGCCACACACAGCCGCACACAGCCACACACAGCCACACAGCCACACACAGCCACACACAGCCACACAGCCACACACAGCCACACACAGCCACACACACAGCCACACACAGCCACACAGCCACACACAGCCACACACAGCCACACACAGCCGCACACAGCCGCACACACAGCCTCACACATCCACACACATCCACACACAGCCACACACAGCCGCACACAGCCAGACACAGCCGCACACAGCCACACACACAGCCTCACACAGCCACACACAGCCACACAGCTACACACAGCCATACACAGCCACACACAGCCACACATAGCCACACAGCCACACACAGCCACACACAGCCACACACAGCCACACACAGCCACACAGCCACACACAGCCACACACAGCCGCACACAGCCACACACAGCCACACACAGCCACACACAGCCACACACATCCACACACAGCCACACACAGCCACACAGCCGCACAAAGCCACACACAGCCACACACAGCCACACACACAGCCACACACAGCCACACAGCCACACAGCCACACACAGCCGCACAAAGCCACACACAGCCACACACAGCCACACAGCCACACACAGCCACACACAGCCACACACAGCCACACACAGCCACACACAGCCGCACACAGCCACACACAGCCGCACACAGCCACACACAGCCACACAGCCACACACAGCCACACATCCAAACAGCCGCACACAGCCACACACAGCCACACACAGCCACACAGCCGCACAAAGCCACACACAGCCACACACAGCCACACACAGCCACACAGAGCCATACAGCCGCACAAAGCCACACACAGCCACACACAGCCACACAGCCGCACAAAGCCACACACAGCCACACACAGCCACACACAGCCACACACAGCCACACACAGCCACACAGCCGCACAAAGCCACACACAGCCGCACAAAGCCACACACAGCCGCACACAGCCACACAGCCACACAGCCGCACAAAGCCACACACAGCCGCACACAGCCACACACAGCCACACACAGCCACACACAGCCACACACAGCCACACACAGCCACACACAGCCGCACACAGCCACACAGCCACACAGCCGCACAAAGCCACACACAGCCACACAGCCACACAGCCACACACAGCCACACACACAGCCACACACAGCCACACACAGCCACACACAGCCACACACAGCCACACACACAGCCACACACAGCCACACAGCCACACACAGCCACACACAGCCACACAGCCACACACAGCCACACACAGCCACACACAGCCACACACAGCCACACAGCCACACACAGCCACACACAGCCACACAGCCACACACAGCCACACACAGCCGCACACAGCCACACACACAGCCTCACACAGCCACACAGCCACACACAGCCTCACACAGCCACACACACAGCCACACAGCCACACACAGCCACACACAGCCACACAGCCACACACAGCCACACACAGCCACACACACAGCCACACACAGCCACACAGCCACACACAGCCACACACAGCCACACACAGCCGCACACAGCCGCACACACAGCCTCACACATCCACACACATCCACACACAGCCACACACAGCCGCACACAGCCACACACAGCCGCACACAGCCACACACACAGCCTCACACAGCCACACACAGCCACACAGCTACACACAGCCATACACAGCCACACACAGCCACACATAGCCACACAGCCACACACAGCCACACACAGCCACACAGCAACACACAGCCACACACAGCCGCACACAGCCACACACACAGCCTCACACAGCCACACACAGCCACACAGCCACACAGAGCCACACACAGCCACACACAGCCGCACACAGCCACATACACAGCCTCACACATCCACACACAGCCACACACAGCCACACAGCCACACACAGCCACACACAGCCACACACAGCCACACAGCCACACACAGCCACAAAGCCACACAGCCACACACAGCCACACACACAGCCTCACACATCCACACACAGCCACACACAGCCACACAGCCACACACAGCGACACACACAGCCACACACAGCCGCAAACAGCCACACACACAGCCTCACACATCCACACACAGCCACACACAGCCACACAGCCACACACAGCCACACACAGCCACACACAGCCGCACCCAGCCACACCCACAGCCACACACAGCCACACAGCCACACACAGCCACACACACAGCCTCACACATCCACACACAGCCACACACAGCCACACAGCCACACACAGCCACACACACAGCCACACACAGCCGCACACAGCCACACACACAGCCTCACACATCCACACACAGCCACACACAGCCACACACAGCCACACACAGCCACACACAGCCGCACACAGCCACACACAGCCGCACACAGCCACACACAGCCACATACAGCCACACACAGCCGCACACAGCCACACAGCCACACAGCCACACACAGCCACACACAGCCACACAGCCACACACAGCCACACAGCCACACACAGCCACACACAGCCACACACAGCCACACACAGCCACACAGCCACACAGCCACACACAGCCACACACAGCCACACAGCCACACACAGCCACACAGCCACACACAGCCACACACAGCCACACACAGCCACACAGCCACACACAGCCACACAGCCACACAGCCACACACAGCCACACAGCCACACACAGCCGCACACAGCCACACACACAGCCTCACATATCCACACACAGCCACACATAGCCCAACAGCCACACACAGCCGCACACAGCCACACACACAGCCTCACACATCCACACACAGCCACACACAGCCGCACACAGCCACACACAGCCGCACACAGCCACACACACAGCCTCACACATCCACACACAGCCGCACACAGCCACACAGCCACACACAGCCACACACAGCCACACACAGCCGCACACAGCCACACCCACAGCCACACACAGCCACACAGCCACACACAGCCACACACAGCCACACAGCCACACACAGCCACACAGCCACACACAGCCACACACAGCCACACACAGCCACACACACACAGCCACACAGCCACACACAGCCACACACAGCCACACACACACAGCCACACACAGCCACACACAGCCACACACAGCCACTATCTCAAAAAACCAGATACTTTCATAAATATTTTTTTACAATTGGGTAAAGAGAGTACACCCATATTTGGGTATCGGAATCCCCAGATGAAACGGTATTTTTCACCGCCAAAACATCTACGATTCAGTCTGACTAGCTGTTGAAACGGCAAGAGCTCAGCCGTCGGGATCCAGACTCTTTCTTATAACCATACTTTACTACCCCAAGTATAGAGTACTCCGGTGACTAATGGTCTAAACAGGTTTTTACTGTATCCATCTTGATTTATATACATCTATCTATCTATCTATCTATCTTGATAGAGTAAGACACGCTTCGCATCGGCTCCGCTATTCCATCGGGATTTACCCTTACTATTGTAAGTACCGGATAAATTTTTTAGTGCAACACATTTGGAACACTAACCCCTGTTATTTAGGGAAACATTTTTGCATTTACCCCCTTTTTAGGGGGTAAAATAAATATCTATTTTTGCCGAAAAATTTCTTTCTTGGCAGCATGGCGGAAAAGATGGCAGACATGTCTGCCATTAGCTCTGCCACGCCCCCCAAGTCTGAAGAACAAAAAATAATTACAACAAAATTAGACATTGAAACAAACAAACAAAATGAAAAAACAAATGTTAAGGAAAATGAGCAAACAGAAAACAAACAAACAGAAAATAATACAAATAACGACAGGGCAACTTTCGCCCAGAAAACAAAGCAATCCATTACATACACACCAATTGACCTAACTGCCGCCAGAGAAAAACTGGCCGAAGCAAAGAAACATATTGTTTTGGGGGAGAACGGAATGTTTTCCATTAACTCCCCCCCAGAATTCAAGAAAGCCAGAGCAGAAAACACAGTTATATACAGAACTATACTAAACCAGTCAAGAAAGCCAGCACAGCCCAGCCAAATGGAAATAGAGTTAGTCCTAAAAGACTATATGAAGAATATTCTCTTCATACGAAAGGACCGACTCTATGGCAGCATTTCGGTCCTAACAAGAGACAAAGAAACGGCTGTTCAGCTTTCCCTAAGCCCACTCTCGTCGACAACATATAGCTTCTATCCCTCCTACATGGGTAGAAGAACACAGAGAATAAAAGTAAAAACAATGCTGCCCACAATGGACTTCTGGTGGGCTATTGCTGGCTTCATTGATATGGGCGAAGACACTATGCTGTCAATGGGGAAGGCAACTGGAGATGCGTTCCTGGGAATGGGCCTCGACATACTAGTCCAAATGAGGCCCGAAAGAATAGCACAAATCCCGGATCGCATCTGGCTGGATGACCTTACCCCAATAGACATAATTGTAGAGGGGAGAAGACCAGCATGCTATTTATGCATGGAAAGGGGACACGTTAAGGCTAACTGCCCGAAACGTATCCCCCAAAAAGGACTATTGCCCACACCCACCACAAACAGTACACCAGCACCACCCACCTCCAAAAATACACTAATACCACACACAGCAAACAAAATACAGACACCACCAACCACAAACACAACACAAACATCACCACCACCAGCACCAAACACAAGCACGACACAAAAATCACCACCACCAACCACAACACAAACATCACCACCACCATTACCAACCACAAGCACGACACAAACATTACCACCACCACCACCACAAAACCCATTCCAAACAAATAATAAAAAAAAACAGTAACAAATCTACCCCTCCCGCAAAAAAAAAACAACCACACAACACGTCCCTCCCACCTAGCGCTGAAGAGTTTCCCCCAACTTCTGAAGAAGAAGGAGGAGAAGCCTTCAGACAAGTTAAAAGAAAAAAAAGAAAACACACACCCAGCACACCACAAATAACCCACACACAAACACCAACTCCAATCAAAAACACCCCACCCTCAACAAACAAAAATAAATCTGCGCCTCCCCTCTCCGAAACATTGACAGCATCACAAAAAAAGACGTTGCAATACACATATATAAATAAAGAAAACAAAAAACTGGTTAAATTAATAAACAATAACCCTATGGTGCAGACCGAAGGGCCAAACTTTATCTCAACAGAGAACTTCACCCATTTAAAAATGATAAAGGTCCCTCTGGACCTTTATCGTTCCTTAAAAGAACAATTTAGACGGGACGTGAGCCCCCCCTGTTTAAAACCGTTGAATCGCGTCCTCTTGAAAGATTTCCCCATAACCGCCCCTCTCCCTGACACAACTCCAAATACCCCAACCCCACCACACACGTGTACCCCCACACCACCACAAAACATCCCTCCACCCAACACACCTGATGCCATGGAAATTACGCAACCCGGAGAGGTAAGTGCTTTTCTTTCTTCACTTTCAACACCAAAATAGATCAATTGAGAGTTGGCTGTTTGAACGCGCGTGGCCTGAGCTCAGCTTGGAAGCAAGCAAAGCTTCTAAGTGACCTCAGGTCACAAAGTATAGATGTGATGGTTGTTTGCGAGAGTCGGATCAGCAGCGTGAGACAGCTGGCGCCCGCCTTCGATGACTTTGAGATGCACGCATCTCTCTGTCAACCCGGAGGCGGGGGGGGGGAGTTGCCGTACTGCTGGATAAACGTCTGACTCTCGACGTACAGATTGTTCACTCGGACCCGGGGGGTCGATTACTGGTGCTGGACGTCGGAGGTGGTGAAGGCGGGGCTTTCAGACTGGTCGGTCTTTATGCTCCCTTCGGGGCGGAGAGAGCCGACTTCTTCCAACGTCTGGAGACTTTTCTAGGAACGTCGCGTTCCCTGCTTTTAGTGGGGGACTGGAATGGAATCCTAGATGCGCGTTGGGACTATGCAGGGGCATGTCCCGATAGAGGGGGGTGTAGCAGCCTCAAGGGGTTACTCGATCGATTCGACCTGGTCGATAGATTTCGACTAGATTGTCCAACTGCGCCAACCTGGACCTGGGCAAACCGCAGTGGACAATCTAGATCGTACCTAGATAGGTTTTTGGTTAGGAGTAAGGATAGGGACGTATTTAGTTGTCCAGAACTGATCATGGTTGGCTATTCAGATCACAAATTAGTGACCTGCGTGGTCAACCTTGATAGAACGCATAGACAGGGTCCCGGTTACTGGAAGATGAACTTGTCCTTACCGACAAAGAAAGATTACAGAAACCGGATTAGTAGCTTAGTTAAGATGCGGTTGACGGGAGCGATCGTCAACAGTAGGTGGTGGATATCTCTAAAGAGAGAGATTAGAGTAAGTTCGATAGGTTACAGTAAGGAACTAGCGGCGAATAGAAATAGGAGGGAAAGGGAGTTAACAGATAAACTAGAAGAGGCGATTAGGAGCGGAGACGTAGCCAGAGTGTTAGCGACGAGAACGGCATTGAGCCAGTTCTTTGACGCGAAGCACGAAGGCTGCGTTGTCCGAAGTAAAATACGTGCTTTAGGAAACGAGGGGACCAAAGCTGTTAGCTGGGCCCGCGTGACAGAAGCCAAGAGTGGGATTAAATCCACCATTCGGTCTTTGCGAGACCAGGATGGACGGGTGATCCTTGAACCTGAGCGAATGTGCGAGACCTTTCAAAGGCACTTTGCTCGACTGTTCGGAGGTGGCGGGGGGCCGGACGGGGATGTGGACTTCGGTCCATACCTCGACGGTCTACCGCGTCTTTCGAGCGGCGAAGCGGAGTGCTGCGAAGGGCCAATCACAGCCACTGAAATCGGGGAAGCGCTCAGCCAATGCAGCAGACGCAAATCCCCGGGTCTCGATGGTCTACCATACGAATTTTATTTAGCTATGCCGGTCTTGTTCTCCGAACTCCTCGAGGCTGTCTATTGCAACTGGCAACAGAACGGGAGAATTCCCTGTTCTGTGACCAAGGGCGTGGTCACGCTAGTGAGGAAGGACGAGAGCAAGGGGGACGACTTAAGTAACTTTAGGCCCATAACTCTGCTGAATGCAGAGTTACAGATTTTGGCCAAGGTGTTGGCGAAGAGGTTGGCGCTTGTGGTGGGTGGTTTGGTGGGAGACGCGCAGACATGCGCTATCCCGTCCAGGTCCATTCACGACAACCTCCACCTCATGCGATACATCATAGAGAGGGTTGGCTACGAACCCGGCTTTGGTGGGGCCCTGATCAACTTGGATCAATCTAAGGCGTTCGATAGGGTCGACCATGGTTACCTGGATGCGGTGCTAGCGGCGGCGGGCTTCGGACCCGTTTTCAGGGGCTGGATTTCTGCCATGCACAGTGGCAACATCTACTCTAGGATTAAAGTAAACGGCTACCTCTCGGAGCCGTTTCAAATCACCCGATCCATCAGACAGGGGTGCCCCCTCTCCTCCCTTCTGTACGTATTGACTCTCGAGCCACTGCTGCGGAAGTTGGAGTTGCTGCGGGGCATACCCCTGGAACCGGGATTGCACAAAGCGGTCTCGGCCTATGCCGACGACGTAACAGTAATGGTGGCGGACGCCTCGGAAATCGGGGCGATCGCCACCCTACTGGAGGAATACGAAAGGCTGACGGGGGCTAAGCTGAACCAGGACAAGTCAGTCGGTTTGCAACTCGGAACGTGGAGGGGCAAACCGATGCCGTTAGACGGTGTCGTCGGGCGGTGGACGGAGGGCCCGGTGAAGCTGCTCGGGGTCTGGTTCGGACCGGACCTCCAGGTGGAGAAGAATTGGGGCGAGGTGACGAGCAGGGTGTTTGCGCTGACCCAGAAGTGGGCCAAGTGCAAACTATCACTGAAAGGTCGGGCGGAGGTGACGAACGCTTACATAGCGTCCGTCATCTACTACCGCCTGACCGTCGTGCCTTGCCCCAAGGAAAAGCTCACCATCATGGAACGCATGCTCTTCCAGTTCCTCTGGAAGAAGCGGCCTCCCATGGTGAGGAGATCCATCTGCTGCCAGCACCCTTCGAAAGGAGGGCTGGGTATGCCGTGGCTGTTGATGCGTAGGCACGCATTGAGGCTACGGCATCTACAGGTATTCCTCAACGGTCAGCCGGTGTGGGCCCCGTTTGTGAGGCGAGCCTTCCCACAGCTCGTCTCGCTCACCGAACTGCAATCCTGGGTGAAGCAAAGACCGAGAAAACTGGGCAACTGGCACACTGAGTGTGCCCAGGCGCTCACGGCTATCTGGCAAGCGGACCCGACTGTCAGTGGAGAATCCACCTCGACATTCTATAGAGGGTTGGTGGCTAGCAGGGGCGACGACACCCTTGGAGAGTCGCTAGGCATGGAGGAGGACGAACTGGCCAGCCTGTTCGGTAGAACTTTCGGCCCGGGACCCATGGACAACTTCCAGAGGTCCCTAGCCTGGCAGTGTTACCGGGGGGCTCTGCCCGTTCGAGAAAAGCTCTACAGACACGGGCGCCCGGGCAGGGATCCCGCGAAAAAGATCTGTCCCAGATGCGTGCGCGACGAGGAAACCGTTGCGCATGCACTGGTACACTGCCCGGGCGTTGCCGATCTGTGGGGCTACGTCGAACGACTGCTGTCGCGTGTGGCGCCGATTCGATTAACCGCCGAGTCTGTGGTGAACATCAAGCCGCCTCCTCCCTTCAGAAATGAAGCAGAGGCGGTCTTTCTGTGCGTAATAGCCATGATGAAAGAGGTTGTGTGGTGGACGCGCCTGAAAGGTCTGAGGTCGGGTGACTTTCTCTCCGGCCACCACCTGGTTTACTTCTTCCGATACCACTTCGGAAGAAGAATCAGGATGGAGAGAGAAGTGCTTGGTCCCAGACAGTTTTATGAAAGGTGGGTGAAAGAAGCGAGAATGGCCCGTGTAAATGGGCCTTCTCTCTACATTGTTCTGTAGGTGAAGAAGTGAAGAGGAAAGGGGGAGCGCCTCCTCTCTGGGCTTCCCCCGCGAAAAGAGTTGCACACTTTTCGGGGGTATGTGCAATCCCCAACACGCCCCCTCCCTTTTGAGGACTTTTTATTGTTATATTATTATTGTTATTCCTTTTTTCTTTACTCGATTTATGTAAACTCCCCCACTGTGTAAATGTCCCCTTCTTTTGTGCCCTCGTGGCAAATAAATAGAAATTTATCTATCTTGATAGAGTAAGACACGCTTCGCATCGGCCCCGCTATTCCATCGGGATTTACCCTTACTATTGTAAGTACCGGATAAATTTTTTAGTGCAACACATTTGGAACACTAACAGCTGTTATTTAGGGAAACATTTTTGCATTTACCCCCTTTTTAGGGGGTAAAATAAATATCTATTTTTGCCGAAAAATTTCTTTCTTGGCAGCATGGCGGAAAAGATGGCAGACATGTCTGCCATTAGCTCTGCCACGCCCCCCAAGTCTGAAGAACAAAAAATAATTACAACAAAATTAGACATTGAAACAAACAAACAAAATGAAAAAACAAATGTTAAGGAAAATGAGCAAACAGAAAACAAACAAACAGAAAATAATACAAATAACAACAGGGCAACTTTCGCCCAGAAAACAAAACAATCCATTACATACACACCAATTGACCTAACTGCCGCCAGAGAAAAACTGGCCGAAGCAAAGAAACACATTGTTTTGGGGGAGAACGGAATGTTTTCCATTAACTCCCCCCCAGAATTCAAGAAAGCCAGAGCAGAAAACACAGTTCTATACAGAACTATACTGAACCAGACAAGAAAGCCAGCACAGCCCAGCCAAATGGAAATAGAGTTAGTCCTAAAAGACTATATGAAGAATATTCTCTTCATACGAAAGGACCGACTCTATGGTAGCATTTCGGTCCTAACAAGAGACAAGGAAACGGCGGAGAAGCTTTCCCTAAGCCCACTCTCGTCGACAACATATAGCTTCTATCCCTCCTACATGGGTAGAAGAACACAGAGAGTAAAAGTAAAAACAATGCTGCCCACAATGGACTTCTGGTGGGCTATTGCTGGCTTCATTGATATGGGCGAAGACACTATGCTGTCAATGGGGAAGGCAACTGGAGATGCGTTCCTGGGAATGGGCCTCGACATACTAGTCCAAATGAGGCCCGAAAGAATAGCACAAATCCCGGATCGCATCTGGCTGGATGACCTTACCCCAATAGACATAATTGTAGAGGGGAGAAGACCAGCATGCTATTTATGCATGGAAAGGGGACACGTTAAGGCTAACTGCCCGAAACGTATCCCCCAAAAAGGACTATTGCCCACACCCACCACAAACAGTACACCAGCACCACCCACCTCCAAAAATACACTAATACCACACACAGCAAACAAAATACAGACACCACCAACCACAAACACAACACAAACATCACCACCACCAGCACCAAACACAAGCACGACACAAAAATCACCACCACCAACCACAACACAAACATCACCACCACCATTACCAACCACAAGCACGACACAAACATTACCACCACCACCACCACAAAACCCATTCCAAACAAATAATAAAAAAAACAGTAACAAATCTACCCCTCCCGCAAAAAAAAAACAACCACACAACACGTCCCTCCCACCTAGCGCTGAAGAGTTTCCCCCAACTTCTGAAGAAGAAGGAGGAGAAGCCTTCAGACAAGTTAAAAGAAAAAAAAGAAAACACACACCCAGCACACCACAAATAACCCACACACAAACACCAACTCCAATCAAAAACACCCCACCCTCAACAAACAAAAATAAATCTGCGCCTCCCCTCTCCGAAACATTGACAGCATCACAAAAAAAGACGTTGCAATACACATATATAAATAAAGAAAACAAAAAACTGGTTAAATTAATAAACAATAACCCTATGGTGCAGACCGAAGGGCCAAACTTTATCTCAACAGAGAACTTCACCCATTTAAAAATGATAAAGGTCCCTCTGGACCTTTATCGTTCCTTAAAAGAACAATTTAGACGGGACGTGAGCCCCCCTGTTTAAAACCGTTGAATCGCGTCCTCTTGAAAGATTTCCCCATAACCGCCCCTCTCCCTGACACAACTCCAAATACCCCAACCCCACCACACACGTGTACCCCCACACCACCACAAAACATCCCTCCACCCAACACACCTGATGCCATGGAAATTACGCAACCCGGAGAGGTAAGTGCTTTTCTTTCTTCACTTTCAACACCAAAATAGATCAATTGAGAGTTGGCTGTTTGAACGCGCGTGGCCTGAGCTCAGCTTGGAAGCAAGCAAAGCTTCTAAGTGACCTCAGGTCACAAAGTATAGATGTGATGGTTGTTTGCGAGAGTCGGATCAGCAGCGTGAGACAGTTGGCGCCCGCCTTCGATGACTTTGAGATGCACGCATCTCTCTGTCAACCCGGAGGCGGGGGGGGGGGGAGTTGCCGTACTGCTGGATAAACGTCTGACTCTCGACGTACAGATTGTTCACTCGGACCCGGGGGGTCGATTACTGGTGCTGGACGTCGGAGGTGGTGAAGGCGGGGCTTTCAGACTGGTCGGTCTTTATGCTCCCTTCGGGGCGGAGAGAGCCGACTTCTTCCAACGTCTGGAGACTTTTCTAGGAACGTCGCGTTCCCTGCTTTTAGTGGGGGACTGGAATGGAATCCTAGATGCGCGTTGGGACTATGCAGGGGCATGTCCCGATAGAGGGGGATGTAGCAGCCTCAAGGGGTTACTCGATCGATTCGACCTGGTCGATAGATTTCGACTAGATTGTCCAACTGCGCCAACCTGGACCTGGGCAAACCGCAGTGGACAATCTAGATCGTACCTAGATAGGTTTTTGGTTAGGAGTAAGGATAGGGACGTATTTAGTTGTCCAGAACTGATCATGGTTGGCTATTCAGATCACAAATTAGTGACCTGCGTGGTCAACCTTGATAGAACGCATAGACAGGGTCCCGGTTACTGGAAGATGAACTTGTCCTTACCGACAAAGAAAGATTACAGAAACCGGATTAGTAGCTTAGTTAAGATGCGGTTGACGGGAGCGATCGTCAACAGTAGGTGGTGGATATCTCTAAAGAGAGAGATTAGAGTAAGTTCGATAGGTTACAGTAAGGAACTAGCGGCGAATAGAAATAGGAGGGAAAGGGAGTTAACAGATAAACTAGAAGAGGCGATTAGGAGCGGAGACGTAGCCAGAGTGTTAGCGACGAGAACGGCATTGAGCCAGTTCTTTGACGCGAAGCACGAAGGCTGCGTTGTCCGAAGTAAAATACGTGCTTTAGGAAACGAGGGGACCAAAGCTGTTAGCTGGGCCCGCGTGACAGAAGCCAAGAGTGGGATTAAATCCACCATTCGGTCTTTGCGAGACCAGGATGGACGGGTGATCCTTGAACCTGAGCGAATGTGCGAGACCTTTCAAAGGCACTTTGCTCGACTGTTCGGAGGTGGCGGGGGGCCGGACGGGGATGTGGACTTCGGTCCATACCTCGACGGTCTACCGCGTCTTTCGAGCGGCGAAGCGGAGTGCTGCGAAAGGCCAATCACAGCCACTGAAATCGGGGAAGCGCTCAGCCAATGCAGCAGACGCAAATCCCCGGGTCTCGATGGTCTACCATACGAACTTTATTTAGCTATGCCGGTCTTGTTCTCCGAACTCCTCGAGGCTGTCTATTGCAACTGGCAACAGAACGGGAGAATTCCCTGTTCTGTGACCAAGGGCGTGGTCACGCTAGTGAGGAAGGACGAGAGCAAGGGGGACGACTTAAGTAACTTTAGGCCCATAACTCTGCTGAATGCCGAGTTACAGATTTTGGCCAAGGTGTTGGCGAAGAGGTTGGCGCTTGTGGTGGGTGGTTTGGTGGGAGACGCGCAGACATGCGCTATCCCGTCCAGGTCCATTCACGACAACCTCCACCTCATGCGATACATCATAGAGAGGGTTGGCTACGAACCCGGCTTTGGTGGGGCCCTGATCAACTTGGATCAATCTAAGGCGTTCGATAGGGTCGACCATGGTTACCTGGATGCGGTGCTAGCGGCGGCGGGCTTCGGACCCGTTTTCAGGGGCTGGATTTCTGCCATGCACAGTGGCAACATCTACTCTAGGATTAAAGTAAACGGCTACCTCTCGGAGCCGTTTCAAATCACCCGATCCATCAGACAGGGGTGCCCCCTCTCCTCCCTTCTGTACGTATTGACTCTCGAGCCACTGCTGCGGAAGTTGGAGTTGCTGCGGGGCATACCCCTGGAACCGGGATTGCACAAAGCGGTCTCGGCCTATGCCGACGACGTAACAGTAATGGTGGCGGACGCCTCGGAAATCGGGGCGATCGCCACCCTACTGGAGGAATACGAAAGGCTGACGGGGGCTAAGCTGAACCAGGACAAGTCAGTCGGTTTGCAACTCGGAACGTGGAGGGGCAAACCGATGCCGTTAGACGGTGTCGTCGGGCGGTGGACGGAGGGCCCGGTGAAGCTGCTCGGGGTCTGGTTCGGACCGGACCTCCAGGTGGAGAAGAATTGGGGCGAGGTGACGAGCAGGGTGTTTGCGCTGACCCAGAAGTGGGCCAAGTGCAAACTATCACTGAAAGGTCGGGAGGAGGTGACGAACGCTTACACAGCGTCCGTCATCTACTACCGCCTGACCGTCGTGCCTTGCCCCAAGGAAAAGCTCACCATCATGGAACGCATGCTCTTCCAGTTCCTCTGGAAGAAGCGGCCTCCCATGGTGAGGAGATCCATCTGCTGCCAGCACCCTTCGAAAGGAGGGCTGGGTATGCCGTGGCTGTTGATGCGTAGGCACGCATTGAGGCTACGGCATCTACAGGTATTCCTCACCGGTCAGCCGGTGTGGGCCCCGTTTGTGAGGCGAGCCTTCCCACAGCTCGTCTCGCTCACCGAGCTGCAATCCTGGGTGAAGCAAAGACCGAGAAAACTGGGCAACTGGCACACCGAGTGTGCCCAGGCGCTCACGGCTCTCTGGCAAGCGGACCCGACTATCAGTGGAGAATCAACCTCGACATTCTATAGAGGGCTGGTGGCTAGCAGGGGCGACGACACCCTTGGAGAGTCGCTAGGCATGGAGGAGGACGAACTGGCCAGCCTGTTCGGTAGAACTTTCGGCCCGGGACCCATGGACAACTTCCAGAGGTCCCTAGCCTGGCAGTGTTACCGGGGGGCTCTGCCCGTTCGAGAAAAGCTCTACAGACACGGGCGCCCGGGCAGGGATCCCGCGAAAAAGATCTGTCCCAGATGCGTGCGCGACGAGGAAACCGTTGCGCATGCACTGGTACACTGCCCGGGCGTTGCCGATCTGTGGGGCTACGTCGAACGACTGCTGTCGCGTGTGACGCCGATTCGATTGACCGCCGAGTCTGTGGTGAACATCAAGCCGCCTCCTCCCTTCAGAAATGAAGCAGAGGCGGTCTTTCTGTACGTAATAGCCATGATGAAAGAGGTTGTGTGGTGGACGCGCCTGAAAGGTCTGAGGTCGGGTGACTTTCTCTCCGGCCAACACCTGGTTTACTTCTTCCGATACCACTTCGGAAGAAGGATCAGGATGGAGAGAGAAGTGCTTAGCCCCAGACAGTTTTATGAAAGGTGGGTGAAAGAAGCGAGAATGGCTCGTGTAAATGGGCCTTCTCTCTACATTGTTCTGTAGGTGAAGAAGTGAAGAGGAAAGGGGGAGCGCCGCCTCTCTGGGATTCCCCCGCGAAAAGAGTTGCACACTTTTCGGGGGTATGTGCAAAACCCAACACGCCCCCTCCTTTTTGAGGACTTTTTATTATTATGTTATTCTCATTGTTATGCCTTTTTCTTTACTCGCATTTATGTAAACCCCCCCACCCCTGTGTATTTGTCCCTTTCTCTTGTGCCCTAGTGGCAAATAAATAGAAATCTATCTATCTATCTATCTGACAACAACTCACCTCCTTCTTTAAGTACCACTTCAGAAGGAAGGTGAGAGTGGAGAGAGAGAGGCGCTAAACCCCAGTAAATTCGCTGAAAGGTGGGTGAATGTGGCGAAAATGGCCCGAGTGAATGGGCCTTCTCTGTGTATAAACCTGTAGGCTGAGGAAGATAAACAGAGGGAAGACGGGAACACCTACAAAACGTGTTCCTAGTGTTGAGGGTTGTTCTATCCACGGGGTGTAAAACAACCCCGCAGTAGCGTTACCCCCCCCCCTAATGGGGATTTCAATTGTTTTATTTTTATATAGTTTATTGTTATTTATCATTGTTAAAGATTTTATGTAAAACCCCCGCCGTCACGTCTTGTAATGTCCCATTTTTGTACGTCGACAAGGATGCCCTCTCTCCTCCCTTCTGTACGTATTGACTCTCGAGCCACTACTACGGAAGTTGGAGCTATTGCAGGGCATCCCTCTGGAACCGGGACTGCGAAAAGCGTCGTCGGCCTACGCCGACGACTTGACAGTAATGGTGTCGAGCGCCTCGCAAATCGAGGAGGTCGGCACCTTACTGAAGGAATACGGAAGGTTCACAGGAGCGAAGCTGAACCGGGACAAGTCCATCGGTTTGCAACTCGGGTCGTGGAGAGACAAACCGATGCCTTCCGATGGCGTCGTCGGACGCTGGACGGAAGGACCAGTAAAGCTGCTCGGGGTCTGGTTTGGTCCGGACCTCCAGGTGGAGAAGAACTAGAACGAGGTGACGGCCAAGGTGTTTGCACTCACTCAGAAGTGGGCCGAGTGCAAACTATCCTTGAAAGGTCGAGCGGAGGTGGTGAACACTTTTATAGCGTCCGCCATCTACTACTGCTTGACCGTCGTGCCTTGTCCAGCCAAAACGCTCGCCAAAATGGAGCGCGCGCTCTTCCAATTCCTTTGGAAGAGGCGGGCTCCTTTGGTGAGAAGATCCATCTGCTGCCAACGCCCTTCCAACGGAGGGCTGGGGAAGGGACCCTGCAAAAAAGATCTGTCCGAGGTGCGTATGAGACGATGAAACCGTCGCGCACGCATTCATACACTTCCCGGGCGTTACCGACCTGTGGGGCTATGTGGACCGACTATTGTCGCGGGTGGGACCAATCCAGTTGACCACCGAGTCCATTGTCATGATCAAGCCGCCACCCTCCTTCAAAAATGAAGGAGAGGCGGTTTTACTTTGTGTGATAGCTATGGCAAAAGAGGTTGTATGGTGGACAAGGTTGAAAGGGCTGAGGTCAGACACCTTTCTCTCCGGCCAACAACTGATTCTTTTTTTCAAATACCACTTTGGAAGAAGAATCAGGATGGAGAGAGAAGTGCTGTACCCCAGCAAGTTTTATGAAAGGTGGGTGAAAGTGGCGAGAATAGCCCGAGTGAATGGGCCTTTATCTCTATATCAGCCTGTAGGTTGAGGAAAAGGAGGAGGAGAGGAAAGGAGTACAAACTCTTCGTACTCCTGGAGATGAGGGTTGCACATTTTCTTTTTCGGGGCTATGTGTTACCCATATGAAATGTCTCCCTCTATTGGGGAAAATCGATTAATTTTAAAATTGCATTTGTGATAATATTTTACACGTTTTTTTTTGTATGTAAACTTCCCACTTTGTATTTGTCCCCTTCTTTTGTGCCCCTGTGGCTAATAAAGAAACATATCTATCTATCTACCTATATGCATTGAGCACACTAACCTTCTCTCTACTGGCCAGTAATCTGCATAACTAATCCCCTTTCTCCCTCCTCATTAGATTACTTGCTTTTTACCTTATGCATATATATATATATATATATATATATATAAAGAAAAAGGGATGAAATCGAAAATGCAACTGAAGTCTTATTTTTTTTAAAAATATATATATTTATTTGGTTCCTTTACCGGTTTCGCAGTTCTTCTGCTTTTCAAAAGGTGAGTTGAGATGGAGGGTCTGTGGTTTTTCTCACATCTGATGTGAGAAAAACCACAGACCCTCCATCTCAACTCACCTTTTGAAAAGCAGAAGAACTGCGAAACCGGTAAAGGAACCAAATAAATATATATATTTTAAAAAAAAATAAGACTTCAGTTGCATTTTCCATTTCATCCCTTTTTCTTTATACTTCCACTCGTGTAGGACACCTCGGTTATTTTTCATTTTGTAAAAAAAACCTCACTTTCTAATATATATATATATATATATATATATATATATATATATATATATATGTGTGTGTGTGTGTGTGTGTGTGTGCATAAGGTAAAAAGCATGTAATCTATATATACATTCATATGATTTATTGATTTATTGATATTTTATCTGAGTGACCCGAATCTTCCTGATCGTAATTTTTCGGTCGTATGGTTGATTTTAGACATAATCTATGTGTGTTGGTATTTTAACGATAGTTATAGCTCTGATTTATCTGAATTATTGAGCCCTCTGCCACTCATGTCGAATTTTGTTTATCGTGAACTCGTGCGCCGATTTTTCGATACTCGATTATTCTACTATATATATATATATCAACTAGAAATAGATTGACATATATATATATAAAATAAATACATGAAACAATCACAGGGAATAATTTGTAAAGAATGTAGGCACACATAGCTAGGTAGGTAACTAATTAAATTTTAACTAGAACTTCAAATATAGATACCTTTTAAAATGATTAATCTCCTTTGTATATATTTCTTTAAGTAAGAAATATATTTCACCTATTAATCCGTAAATCACAGCAGTTAAATTCTTGGATGTTCACTAAAGGAGAAGAAAAATAACCATCTGTGTTTACAAAGCAAATGCAAATCTGCGAATAATTCGAACCACGTGTTGCATTTTTTAAAAAATACACTCGTTGAACAACGTCATCCCAGTGGCGTGAATAGGACCATCGACAGCCAGAAATAGCAGCCGACCCTATTCAACTGAATTAGCTCAACAATCAAGGGGCCGTATATATATCCAAAATTAAAATTAAGGATTGTCATGTCTGAGAGACATGCGCCATATCCACCGTAGAATAAGCTCAAAGATTAGATCTGAGCATTACATATCAACTAGAAATAGATTGACATATATATATATATATATATATATATATATATATATATATATATATATATATATATATATATATATATATATATATATATATATATATATATATAAAATAAATACATGAAACAATCACAGGGAATAATTTGTAAAGAATTATATAAATATATATATAGTGGTAGAACACTGGAAGGTAATATCCGAAGTGGTAGAGCACTCAGTCCATGGGACGAGTTAGGTAGAGGTGGTTATACAACAGTGAGTTCACCATACCGAGAACAATTGTTCTCGGTATATATATATATATATATATATATATATATATATATAGAAGTGGTTACCACCAGTGGTTACCACCGTGTCATTCACTTATTTGGTACAGAGCGAAATACCTGTTGATAGCGTGATATTCCTTGTTCGATCATTATACCCAAAGCTTATATATTTAAGCAGACTGTATTTGATCTAGGTGTCACAGAAACTCTACATCGGACTTTAACAGCAATTCCGGGAGTCCAGGTCTGGTTATCATTTATTTTTTATCATTTATTTTGTTTTGACATGTTTAGCTTGATTTGGTTTTTGTCTTGGGTGGTTGATGCCTTCTTGACCACCTTTTCAGTTTTGTATGGCTTCTTAACACATTGTTTAGCTCTGGTTTTTAACTATTGAGCACTTTGCCAGTATCATTTCTGATTTTTGCGTTTCGCTTCGCTTTTCCTGCCCGCCGAAATGTGATTCTCGCTGAATCTTTATTTGTATATATATATATATATATATATTAGAATTGGTGCTCTGAAATAGCGATATATATGTATATACAGTGTATTTTGCAATACACTGTATGCTTAATTAAAACCATTTTGAAGACCTTACGCTATTGTTTTAAAGTAGTGACTATGTCACTTACTTCTTTTTTCAACAAACAAAGGGAGATAAGCTGACAGATCTCTGTTTCATACTGTTGGTATTCCTCAGAGTA